>JASDQU010587605.1:50851-61458 GCA_032191745.1 Picea mariana | reverse complement strand
TCCTGAGACTAGAGAGTCCTTTCAAATAATCAAAGACACATTGGGAGAATCCCCAATTCTATTTAACCCAAATTATGATAAGGAATTATTCATATTTTCTTTTTCTTCAAAACATAGTATAGTTTTTGTCTTGCTACAGAAAAATGATGAAAATTAGGAGAAACCTATAGCCTTATTCAAAATAGCTTTATGGGATGCGTAATTGAAATATAGTAATATAGAGAAACAAGCATATGATCTGGTTAAGTCATTAAAAGATTTCAGATATTATATATTAAATTCCAAAACATTTTCTTATATACCTAACAGTGCCATCAAGGACATCCTCACATAGCTTGATAGTGAGGGAAGAAGAGGTAAGTGGATTGCTAAGATGAAGGAGTAATATTTGTAGATAAATCCCACCAAGTTGTTAAAAGGACAAGGGATGGACAAACTCATGGTTGAATCAAATTAAAATTAGATTGATTTAAACTTCATAACAACAAACATTATGGAAACAGAACAAGGAGAGGATGAAACACAAGAACCATCTTCTGAGGTAAGTCCTAATTTTGTTGAATCCAATTGGTACAAAGATGTGATTTTCTATATTCATAATTTACATTTCTCACTAGAAAGGGACAAACATAAGGCCAGGTCCATCAAGATCAAATATAGGAAGTATTGTATTATGGGAGCAAGTTTATTTTGGAAGGACCTAGTAAGAATATAGTTGAATTGATTTTTGAAGAAGAAAATGAGGAAATTATCAATGAAATTCATAAATGGATATGTGGGGGTCATCATGCATTGAAGGCTACTACATATAAAATCTTTAGAGAGGGATGCCATTGGCCCTCATTATTTTTTAATGTGAGTTGCATGGTTAGGGTCTGTGTAGAGTGCCAAATGTTTGTAGGGAAGCATAAATTACAACCTCTTCCACTTAGGCTTGCCAAAGCCAAAACACCCTTCCAAAAATGGGGATTATATTTCATTGGTGAAATCTACCCAAATTCAAGTGGATATAAAAAATGGATTATGACAACCAAAGACTACTTCACCAAGTGGGTGAAGAAAATCCCCACCAGGAAGCAACTCATTTGATCATCATCAAATTCCTTGAGGAGAACATTTTAAGAAGGTTTGGATGCCCTAGAAAGATCATAATTGATAATTCTCACACATTCAAATATGCCAATATACTATAATTATTTCAAAACTATAATATAGAACTAGGACATTCCACTGTATATTATTCATAGGAAAATGGCTTGGCTGAGTCATCCAACAAGAACCTCATTAATATCATCGAGAAGGTGTTATGAAAAAATAATAAATCTTGGTATTCCCACCTAAAGTATACAATATGGGTAGATCAATTGAGTATCAAAAGGTCACTTGGTACTTCTCCATTTCAGCTAGTATATCGGTTGTAAGCTATTTTTCCCATACAACTTAGTCTTCCTGTGATGAAAATTTTGCAAGATGAAGAGGCATAGTCAGATGATATATAAATAAGAATAAACCAATTAATTGAAGTCTAGTAGGTAAGATATCAGGTACAACTGAGATCTCAAGCTCACCAAACAAGAATGAAAAAAATATTTGACAAGAGGTCCAAGGAGAGAAGCTTTATGATAGGAGATCTAGTATTAAGGTGGGATACCAAAAGAGAAGTGAAGGGAAAGCATGGAAATTTTGACAACCTCTAGTTTAGACCTTTCCAGATAGTTGCAACACAATACAACAACACATATGAGCTGGCAGAACTAGATGGAGAATTGTTTGGGACTACCGTAAATGGGAATTTCCTCAAACATTTCTTGTAGTACTTGATTCTACAAATTTTCTTACCCTATGCATAAATAAATATTTTTTCATTCTTGTTGTGTATTTTAAATTTTACTTCATTCACCATATTTTACGCAAGAAAGAAGTTAGCATGTTATATTTAAGTTGTTGAGAAATTTTGTTTCACCTATCATATTGATTTTTCCATTGCACAAAGAATAGTTTTTTATAATGCAGACTCCATAACCCAATAGGAGAAGGCACTCAGTCTATAGTTCTAAGCAGATCACAGGGGTATGCTATCCTGACTAGAGCTGATGTTAGTACTGGATTTGATCCAGTCATTAGTGTGGACATTTTTTTATATTAGGGGGGCCAGAATGCAAGATCATCAAGTTGAAAAGGATATTACATAGTTCATGGATCAAAGAGGTAAAGTACATGGTCAAAATCCCAAGAATTTTACAGAGAAAAATCCATCCCTAAGGGCCCGAGACTAAATTTGAAATACTCAGGGGCTTATCGGGAGCGTAAAGGTTTTTATTGCATCTAAAATAATCTTAATACCTCACCCAAATGGAACCATATCATCTAACCAAGGTTTAAATAGTAAGCACGGGTGAAGGTGTGGGCCCAGTCATCTGATGGTTACAAGTGAGATTGATCAACATTTGAGGATGCATGTTTCATCAGAAAGGTATTTGGGAGTTAACCCAACATTGGGGTGCAGAAATAGTTGTGAAGAGCTATGTTTCAAATATTTAATGTTATCACTTGGTAATATATGAAAAATCAAAACCAGACCCCTACGGTTGCAACAACGGTATTTTGGTATTTCTAGGTTGCACATCTTCCAACTCATCATGTATCGAACCATTCATTCAATTCCACATGGAGCCAACATAGTAGTCCACCTAGACATAGAGGAAGATGATAGACACATGATAGGTCATTGACACATATTTTCGATCCTGTTAAAGATATCCACTTGTGACAAGAAGATCCACCAAAGTTTTTAGTTTTCATACTGAGCCCAGCCACACATATGTCAAGTCCTTGAGGACACTTCAGTACCTACATGGACTAATTCCAAGTTTCCACATGTCCATAGATCCATGATGACATCAACATGATGTCATCCAAATTTCACGTGTTTTCCCCAAACTTCAAAAGGCTCTGAACCATAGGGAAAAGGATGCATGTACTCAAATAGGGACATGAGGGAGAATGTTTCAAGAAAGTGGGAGATTTACTAACAACTTTCCAAATTAGTTTGAAAATATGTGACATATAATATGATATCTAACATCATGTTTTCCATGCTTCACCCATCATCATACCACTACCTGTAGTTGTTAGTGTACAACAATCATTTCCTCGGGATGTGCATTCATGTGAACTTAGGATCTTCACAAATAATATCAAGCATGGAAAACCATTATCTCTTGGTATATATCTGCAAAAACATTTGTGAATCTTATATAAGAAAAGACCAAAAGGATCAAGGTAAAACCAATATGAAAATAGTCTAGTTTCCACTGATAAGCTACCCTTATGTCGAATATAGAAGATGATGATCCACCTATGAAAAATCCTCTCACAAGAGGGAATTATAATCCATATTGGCTACATATGTAGGGATAAGTTTCTCCACACCTCATTATGGTAACAATGACCTTCTTGTGTATCATTAGTGCAATGTGGAAATCAAAAGGGAATTCAAGAATGTATCCTAACATGCAGTTGTATCAATTGATTGGCCTGAGGCAACATCTTGACACAGGATATTAAAATATCTGATCATTTATACTGTGCACTAGAATGTAGTGTGGTTTGAGAATAAGTTGTCGGGAGGCCTTTCAACCAATCAAAAACCCAAATCAGTCCATGGCTGAATGGGCCTAGCGTTACAAATGAGAATCTCATCAAGCCAGGTGAAACTATCCACATTGTTGGGATAGGATTTTGGGATCAATTTTGGGAACTACACAAAAGGAGGAAGAATGTTGGAAGCCATGAGGAATTTTTGGTCCATTGATAAGGGATAAGACCTATTGTAATTGTATAAATATGTAAGGGTTTTGGTGGGAGAATGGAAAGGTCATAATATATGAGCATAGTGTGCATATTTTATAATGGATGATTCTAAATAATATAATAAGAAGCCAACCATTGTGGACGTAGCCCATCTTGGGTGAACCAAATTAAATATGGTATATATTTGTCATGATGTGTTTGTTGTTTTGTTTATTGTGTGCATATGATATATGTCTATTTTTCTGAATATGTTACATGATATTATGTTTCTGTGCACATGATATAATGTACAATGAACTAATGCTGAGTATAATGGTTATGAGGACTTCCTCCCATCCCTTCATCACTGTGGAAACCAGGTTCTTGTAGTTCCCATAGATACCTCAGGTGATACTTCTCCTACTTGTGGGTGATGCCAAAAGGATTGGTATCTAAGGGTTTTGTTGGTGAATTCATGTTGAACCCTGGGTATTCCCACTACGTTCCAACAAATGGTTTTGTTGCTAGGAACATGATCTGTGACCGAGGGTAATGTGGAGGTAAACTAAGGAAGATATCAGATAGTGGCTACAGGAAAAGGAGTGTGAGTTTTATAGAGATCATAATAAGAACCTGTGAATCAGCTTGGAGTAGTGGTTGCAGAGGTATGTATTTACAAACTTACATGAGATTTTATTTTCTAATTTCTCGATAGTTTTGGATGAGTGGTTACAGAGGTTAGCTGAAAAGCATGAAATATTGTGCGATGTTGTTATAAGGAATTGGACCCCTGAGTTGATCCCCAAAGTTAATACCATAAGTAATCAGATCTCACACAGTTGATTTATAGATGGATAGTGTATTGGGGGGTTATATTACTGAGTTTGTTATAGATTGTACCCAGTCATATAATGTTGTTGAAACATAATTCTTTAAAGGTACACGTGGAATATATTTTAAATAATTATCTACTTGGGTCAAGATGATTTTGAGTGATAAGGGGGTTATAAAGTTGGAATATGATCACCCTAGTAGCTAGGTGCCTTCGTGTGCATAAGGGGGTTAGGGGTTAACCAGGGGATGGTATGAGTGTATGGAAGAGAGGGATGCAAGAAAGAATGAATCAGGAATAGATGGGATGAGGATGCCAAGAGAAGAAGATGGTGCGATAGAGGAAGATATTGGGGTGTTGCACAGTGGAAAAATATTGGTATTATAGGAAAATGATTATGGTTGATAGAGAAGAGAGGAATAGTGATGTTGAGGAAAGAGACATTGATGTACTACTCCATATCAAAGAAATTCCACACATAAAAAGGAAGGAGGAGGAAAAATACCATTATCTCAATTCAAAATAAGGAGATCCATTACATCCCATTAGCCCCACTCAAGCTAGACTCTATGTCAAACCCACGACCCCATATGCATCTTTTAGGTTTGAAACTTTGTTTCAAACACTTGTAGTTAGTGATGGAAAGAAGGATAGAATTAAAGGTAGACATAGTAGTGGAGGTAGTATGAAAACCTAGATTTAGTTAATGACACTGAAGAAGAATACTGCGTAGTACAAAATGGTGGGGTTAGACCCCACTTTGAGAATGCATATCTTCCACGAAACAGGAACAAAAGATCTAGAACATCACTTATTTATATGTGAATCAATGTGGACCGTGAAAAACATCCAGGATGATGATGCCAAAATCATGTAGTTAGTGACAAAAATCATAGACCACGCGTTACTCTTGTATATGAAGTATCATTCTATTGCACCTGTGGGACAAGCTAGAATGTTGTAAGACATCAGGAAATCTTTGTTAAAAGAATTCTAGAAATAAAAGTCTAAGTTGTAGTGTATTACGGAACAAAAAGAGATCAAGTAGTTGCAGAATGAATCAGTATGGGATTTTGACTAGAGATTCAAGATATTGATGGATCAATTGACCTTCCAGATTCCAGATGAATAACATAGGGAAAGGTTCATTACGGGATTGTTACCACATATATGATGACCTTTGACACAACATAACATTACTTGATAGTCATAAGTTATAGAGATCACCATGAAGTTGGAAGAATCCCTTATAGGAGAAAATGGCGCAGGGATGGCTCAAGTTAAATCACATTTAGGGGTTGTTGGCACAGGGGCAGACCCAGGGTTCAACGCTCAAGAGTGCACCAACAAAGGCCTAACTATTGGCCCTTTCGACAACACCTGCAAAGAAGATGAAGTCTCACCCAAGGTAGAGGCAGGGGTGGTTGCAGGACTCAGGTGTCTGCAATCTTAGTTGGGACACAGATATGTGATTATCTTTCTTACAACGCACTTAGCATCAGTTATTTCCTAATATACATTCATTAATACACTTCACAGAAAGGACAGAGCACTGCAGTAATTACTCAGATCTAGCACTTAGCAATGATAAACAGGTTATACTCAATATATTAAGCACTTAGCATATTATATATCATATCTAGCATGCATTCATATCTCATAAGCACAAAGCATCAATTAATCTATCTAAACATATCAGAGCACTTAGCAAGAGAGAGACAAACACATCAACATAATACATAGAGTTACCATGGTTCACCCCTACCCTGGGGATACGTCCACAAAGTCTTCTTTATATTATCTTGGTCAAGAAGTTACAACACAGAGCTTCAATGACCCTTACCCCGCATAGGACAAGAGATCTGCACAGCTCGCTAGATCCTCTTTCCCCGAGTAGATCCAAGCACTAAGCCTTCTCACACTTCTATGCACTCAGCACTATTACAGCATGCACAAAGCTCTTATAGTCACACAGACTTCTGATCACATAGATCCAACTTATGCACTAATCCATCAAATAGACAGGGCCCCCTTTCTTACATGGGCTAGAACTCTATTTATACATAGAGAAAGGCCTAGACAAGGGACGAAATCCCTTTCCCGTTACAATATTCCCAAAAAAACCCAAAAAAGTTCCATAAAAGGTGGAGAGATCCCGTGATCTCCGCTTCGTTATGCACTCCGTCTTCGACAGGAAGTCGAAGTACCAAATAGTCAACTATGACCAAGTATTCCTCAAAACTTGGTCAAGGGCCAACAAGCCCCCAACACTCACCTGTGACTCATCCCGAGCCACTCTTCTCTGGGCAACTCTACCTCGAAGGCCTTGAGCTTCGCTCGAGCTACTTCGACCTATTGCTTTGCTACTGCCTCTTTCTCGACAAACTCCTAAATGAGTGCGTTACTAACTAGTCCTTCTAAGAACTGCTCTGTTGTGTTCACAACCTATTCTAGGTTTGTCCCTTGGCTCTCAATCTGTAAGAATAGTTGGCATGCCCTATCCTACAAAGGTTGAAGTTGCTACTTCACTTCCATGACCTTTCTTTGGATCATATGAATCTACTATTGCACGACGCGTTGTTCATGGGACCTCTTCATTTTCTCTATGGTCGGTAGGGCCTTCAACTGTAGCTATAACTTCTCAACTTGGTACTTCGCCTCCTGGAGCTGTGACTCCAATTTATGCAATTCAGGGTTCTCTGATAGGTTCTCATGTATCTGTGCACTTCTACTACTTAATAGTTTACATTCTTCAGTGAGTGCCTTAATCCTTTCTACTGTACTTCGGGCATTCACTTCTCGTTGGTCATGTTCTTCTTGTGGAGTACTCGGTATAGCTTGGAGATCTATTTCTACTATTCTTTGTTGCAGTTGCTAAATGACTTCAACAAGCTTCATTACTTGGCATTCTATGGGTTCTTCTACCTTCTGTTCTAAGCCAGTCATAGAGTGAAATGCTCTGTTGACATCTTCTTCGATCTTGATTTGCTTCACAAGAAGTTTCTCCTTCTCCTTTTGGATCTTTGCACATTCTTTAACAAACTTCTCTTGGATAGCCTGCTTCTCTTGCTATGCAGCTTGGTGCTACTCTATGATTTCCTCATGTGCGTGCTTTAGGGCCTGGGTGGTCTGTGTTGTTACTTCTTCTGCTTTCAGAAGGCGTACTTCGACTAGGTCAAAAATCGTGCAAATTTCAACTAACTCGTCTCCTGCTTCGGGTGTTCCTTCTGGCATAGGCGCAGTGGAGACTGCACGGTTAGACTGGAGAGCTTGATGTACTCCTTGGAGCTCGACTTTGATTTTTTCGTACATCGTCTGTTACTTGGCCTCCTAATTTTCTGTGATCTCTTCTATAGCTTCATTCAAAGTCGCGAGGAGAAAGTTGAAGTCATCTGGATTGAGCATGGTCTTCATCTTGGTCACAGTCACTTTGGCTTTCTTCTTAACGGAAGACTTCGAAGGTGACCATTTTCTTTAGAACTTCGACTTCATCTTCTAGTTGTTGTTCAACTTCTTCTAGGTCTTCATCATTACCTTCTTCATCTGGTGTGATGTAAGCTATCCTTACAGAGCGACTATCCACATATTGAACCTCTTCATTTTTATTTGTCTCCTTTGTCTTCTTTGTCTTCTACGTCTTTTGCATCTTACTGGACCCAGGTGTGTCCTGCGCAGCTTCTGGGCTGCTGATATCTGAAATATCCACTGGATCTGCTGCAATGAGGAGGTCCGCCGACCATTCCTTGGTAATCTCTTCAAAGTCTTCTTCTGTCAATTTATAATAGGACTGCAGTTGTTCCTGGTGCTCATCAACGTGTGGAGTCAGGTATATGAAGTGGCGGTTTGCATTGAACTTCATTAAGGGTCTAAATCTGTGGAGTGTGTTCGGAGTAATGCGAGGTCTGGCTTGTATCGCGGTCTTCAAATGGATGTAGTATCTGTGAAAGAGGGTATTCGACTACCATTGCCTGCTCATATCTGTCATGTACCATAATGTATTGAACTTCGCAGCCAATGGTTCAAACGGTAGGGTTTCCGGAAAAATGACATCCTCTGGCATCTCCCATGCTATGAAGGCAATCAGGATGAGAAGCCAATTGAAGTGGAACTCATATCCCTGGTCTTGCACTTGTCTGCAATCCAATTCAATTTGATCCGCTAAGTACTTCGACCAGTTCATTTGGACTCCTTCTATGCATTTTCCTGCGATATCAACTACAAAACCAAATACTTGTGTCAGTCTGTTCTTGCGGACTAACTTTCCTATGATCATTTGACAGGAGAGGCGCACTGTGCCACTATCAATAGAGGTTACCTTGTAACCTCGCGTGCCTTTTTCAACATTTCCATAGGCCTCTTTAATCTTCTATGAAAGAGTGATCTGTGGTCTTTCTAGGGTAATAGTCTTGCGGGTCAGGTAACAGGTCATAACCTTCTTTCGATTCGTTCGGGCCATCAGCAGAATGGGTATATCGTCTTCTAATGGCTATATTAATTTGACATGGTGAAGTGCCATATGTCATTGTTCTGCTATCCCGCTGAAGCTCAAATTCTTCATGTTTTCCTTCTGCGGGGTTTCTTCTGGAATGTTCTATAATTTCTCCAACTTTTCTTTCTTCTTCATGAGTTTTCTATCCTTCTTCCCAGTGAGCTTCGTCTCAGTCATCCTTTTTTCATTCCGATTCTTTTCTTCTCTTGGCATGGTAACTTCACAGTGCTGAGATTCTTTCTTCAAATCCATGGGTATTACTTGTCCAACATATTTTTCAGTCCTCTGTGGTTCTTCTAGCGTTCTGTCGACTTCGTCATCCAAGTTCCTGGGGTCAAGAACCCTTGATTTGTTCTCCTGTTGATCCAGATTATTTTCGGCACGAAATGAGATTGGAGATATAATAAAGAAATGCACAGAGATATTGCAGATACTCAATAATATAATAGAAATATATTAGAGAAGCAACCATAAACATGGAGATACAGTAATACATGATTTCTATTCATGAAAGAAATGTAGAGAGATTGTAAAAATACAGAGTGAAAGACTCTCTAGAATGGTGGCAGCTTATCTCTGAGAAGAGATGTGACAACTACTCCCATTCATAAGAAGATGATTACAATGAGGCTTTGAAGGCCTTTTTTCAATAAACAGGAATGCCAAAAACCCTAGACATCCAAAAACCTAACCCTAGGAGATGAAGCACCAAAAGTCATGTGGGCCCCGTTTGGGTAAGTTAGTACATCAACATCCCGGGGTTGTAACTTTTGCATACAATCTTTGTTTTAGGCATATGATAGACCGTTGGAAAGGTACCTTCGAGGAGATTTATTTTGGGGGATCAATTATGAATTTGGCTATCATTGAGAACCTCAATCTCAAAAAACCTTCATTTAGGCCCTCAAAATGGCCCCAGAAGTTAAAACCTGCTAAAAATAGTAAATTGCCAAAATTGCCAGAAAACTATTTTGAGCCAGTCAGAAGAGGTGGGTGGCCACCCATATCCACCTGGATCAATCCTCGCTCCTTAGGAATCAATGGTATCCATTGCATTGAGTTTCTAGGGGAGAGGGAAAAGCGTTTATTGGATCTGCATCTTGGTGAGCTGCTTGTATTGTTGGAGACATCGCGCTGCTCAGTTTGTGGAAGTATGTCAAGAACCTGTTGAGGCTGAGGTTGTTCAACAAGTAGAGATACATGAGAGAATGGTGTGTAGAAGTAATCTTTGTGCTTTGTTGCAGCCTTGTCAACCTGCTTCTGTTGGATAGAAGGTGCTTGGGGCGAGGCTATAGTGGTTGCAGTGTCCTTCTGTTCTCCTTTTGAACAGATTGTGAAGAAGATAAATTTTACAGTATGAGATACTACCTTGCGATAATTTTTAATTGAAATAATAGTCAGAACTACCTCTGGTATTCTGTAGAGATGACCCCCCAAAGTAACAATGACACTACGAGGTCGAGACTCATAAACAACATGGCACTTCCACATATA
>JASDQU010587605.1:31246-49105 GCA_032191745.1 Picea mariana | reverse complement strand
GACGACAATTTTTTACTCTTATCGAATCAGCGCTTTGGAAAATTCCAAATTTCTTAAAAGTGAAAGGTAATTGATGAACTTAAAACCCAGTAGCCATTAAGGATTTCTTAGGGTTTGATATGGAGTTGCCTTGTCGGTGGGCCTCGAGTAAATCCTACTTTGGCATAGAACGAGAGGTTTCATTTGCATTTGGAAGAATTTGTACTTCTCGTTCCACTGATAGGTATTGAACAGTCAAACTTGAAGTCACAGAAAATGCATAACTGTTATAGTGTATCAAATTTGCAACATTCAAACTCATAGAAAATAATATAAAGTTAATATGAGTTTAATCGCTCCATTATGATATAATGTTTTTGCAAATATAAGAACAACTTAAGCTAGTATACACAAGGAATCTAGTCGAACTGCCTCTAATAAGAAATGGTGAAAGGAACAGTAATTGCACAGTTTAGTTTTCCTTACCTAGCAATGCCAAAAAGACAAGGTAGATATTTAGTATATTTTGAGATATTTGGTATTTTAGGAAAGGAGTTTGTGTTGGAATAAAGAATGTACACGTAATAGATTGTAGCGTTATTCATCAATGACCTGCAATCCCCATGATTGCTTTTACCAAACACGTATTTGATAAATAAAGATCTTGCAAGATCACAAATTTTGCAGACATTCATCTCATTTAATGTGAAGCATTAAATAGATTTAGCCGTCAAATAGAATGCCATTCGATTAATCTCTTACAACATGACGTTGGAAGTAAAGTGATTTAATTTTCTTGTCGATGAAATATGAGATGTCGGATGTTGGAAGTAAGATATCCTGTAACATAAATCTTCCTCAATGGTGGAAATCAAGTGGATATCTTGTCTTTTATGTTTGAGGGAAATGATTGATTAAATTAGTGGTAAATAAAAAAAATTAGTTTAAAATAAAAAAAAAAAAATTTAATTAAATTATATTTTCAAAAATTTTGATTTTATTGTATTTCAAAATTTTGTTTAAAGGTTTCTTTTACTATTCCAAGTTAATTTAAATATTTAAAATCCAATTTTAAAAAAATGGTCAAAATACAAGTTGAAAAGATGTCAATTGCAAAATGTTTTATTATTTGTTTGGATTTATTAGTCTGTGAAAGTTGCAAGTGTTTGTTTTTCAACTTAGGCATTATGATTATTATGAAAGAAAGTATGTTAATAAATCTTCTAAACTTCCAAAACTGAGGATAATACTAATATTGGTATATTGAAAAGACATGAATTGCTACGTTCTATCTTTGTATATTAAAAATATTATGAATTATTTCTTGCTTTGTAATTTTATGAATATTATTTATTATTATTGGAATATGAAAAGGATATTTTTTTATATGAAATATATAATTTTCAAGTTTTTATTAATAATTCTTATAAATTTAAAATAAAAGTTAAAAATTTTATTTGTATAAAATTATATTTGAATTTTTACCATTCAAATTCAACTTCACAAATTCAAGATATGACTGAATTCAAGATATATGACTGAATGTATTTTCGATTATAACTCAAACTTTGTTGTAAATATGTAAGGCTTTAGCAACATGCAATCTTACTAAATATACAATTTAACTAACTTTTAGTAATATGTGTACCTACCATGGATTTAATAATATACCTACTTACCACGGATCTTGGAATCAATAACTCCAATAATATTATACTTCGGTATGATATGATATTGAATTTTAATTGAATATTTTATTTTATTTATTTAATTATTTTTTTCTATATAGATATTTATCTTTCATTAATTTTTATTTTAATATATATATATATATATATATATATATATATATATATAAAAGAAAGAAATTAAGAAGTGTTTATTATAAGGGATTGTCTATATAAATTAGATGGTTGTACATTAAATTTTTTTCATTACCATTTTTGCATTGTTTTTTTTTTGTTTTTTTTAAAATTAGTAAGTTGTGTTTTGCAATCCATTACATTGTTAATGTTGTAAAGAGGCTAGGTGTCATGTAACTTCTCTTCTAATAGGATTAGTTTCTTGTTATCCTTGAGATTTTTGTTGGATAGAATTAAATATATTTAAAATGTTGATATGGTTGGGGATTTTTTTTTAAAACTATTGATTTATTGTTTGATAACTTACACAAACTTTATTATAAATATGATTATAGTTCAATATTTAAATTATTGATTTTATGAAATGTAGTAAATTGATGACTTGGATATTACAATCAAATTGTATCATAAATTTAATTGGTTATTGAAATTTGACTTTTGCCTTAGCTTACTAAATTTAAAATTCAATTCCCTCCTAAGATAATCTTAAAATAGTTGGCTTTATTTGCAAATAACCTTATTATTATTATTATTATTCTCTCCAACTAAAAAAGAAAAAAGAAAAAGAGGGGTAGTAAATTAAACAAAATGTCATATAAAGTATTATTTATGAAGATACACATACACCTTGATAAGAGAAGTCAACCCTATCTTTTATGTTGAGTCCTTACATATATATATATAGACACACACATGGACACTTTAATTAAAGTGAAAAGAATGTTGTAAATAATAGTTGAGGGGAATTGTCTCTTTATTTTAAAAAGTTCTTAATGGCTCATTTTATTTTTACATAAGCCTTTATCACTAAGACTTTATGTTATATATTTTGAAGTATAGAAGGGGATCATAGTAAAATAAGAGTGTTAGATGGTGTTTGGATGCATGGTAAAGTCAGAGGTCATATTCAATTATAAATTCAAGCAAAGCACAGTCATAGGTATGATTTGTTAGTAACGTTGAGGGACATGGCAGGAGTAAGCCTAGTCCATGTCACATAGAGTAACCCATATTAACATTGCTAAGAGAGAAATATGTATGGGTATTGCAAGAGGGACAATCATTACTTATGAGTTACGAAGGATTAGCCTCGAGAGGAGGTCAATGAGTTGTAGGTTATCGTGGTGTTAGTATATTATGAGTGGAGAATAATGATGGTCCCCACACAACTCTTGTGTGTTATGTGTTGTGAGAAGATATGTGGTTTTATATAGCACCACTTATTCTCCCAGAAGATAAGGCCAAATGACTATTCACCTTAGAGGAAGCATCCTTTGGAGAAATTGACATGGGGTGCAATGTATAGAAGTTTTGCTAGGTTAAGAGTATAATTTATGCACATGAGTTTCCTCTATACTTAAGTGTGGGTGGGAAAGAGAATTGTGGATTCTATTCGGGTTAGTATGGTGATACTGACAACATAACACTATAATGGGTGTGTTCTACGTTCATACAAATATTCAAAAGGATACTATGAGTGGGCTTATGTTGTGAACCTAGAACTTGAGTTTAGAATGATAAGTGAAACATTGTGATAATATGTTTATTTATATCATAAGGTGTGATGGGGTATATGGACCAGTTCCTATTGGCCAATGTGATTTTAACTAAAATTGTGTCCAATTGTTGATTTTTACTTAATTGTACTAGAGTAGTGGAGTTCAGGTATATCTTGTGAAGGATCCATAAAATTAGTAAGAAGAGTAAAAAGTACCTTAAATAGATGTTAGTTGATGAAGAACAAAGTTTAAAGATGAAGGAACTTGTTGAGTGCTAGTAAAGGAACCAGAAAGTGCTAGAGGCAAAAATTGGTTAGTAGCATATAGATATAAAGGATATAAATTTGAGACATATGAAGATAAATTGTGAGAGAAGAAAGCCTTAAAAACAAGTAGTGATAGAGTTTAGAATGGACCCTAGTAGGAAAATTTCTCTTGGTTTATGATACTAACGAAAGTAAGGTAGACATGGTGCTTTTACATGTAGGCATGTTTGTAATAGTGAATTGTTAATATAAAGCATGAATTTTTCGACTATGATGGGAATGATCCTATACTAAACATTTAACTTGATCGAGATTTAATTTTTATGTCTTGAGAGGAAAGTTAGATTGAGGACAATGACCAAAATATAAAGTGACGATATCACATGACAATCGATTAACAATATCTTAGTCAATGCTCCTAAGAATGGAAAACTATAGAATGCCAATCTCATGAGTAATGGCATATGTATTGTCAAGCTAGAGCGATAATCAAAGTCAATAATGATTGTATGTATGAGTTAATGACATTATAATCGATGAGGAGAAAAGGGTTATAACTAGCTGCCAAATGAGTAAACTATACACTAATTATGGGGGTCCTATATGGAACTTAGGAAGAATAAATATATAAGAGAAGCTTGCATTTTCATTAATTTAATTACGAGTGGTATAAAATAGAGTTGAGACATAGTAAGGTGCCTGTTAAATAGGGCTAGTCACATTCAACATATTAATAGACTCAACATGTTTTAATCAAGTAAAGGTCCAATGGAACCAATATAGCACAAGGTTTGTTGTCATAGAAGACACATAGAAATTGTGTCATGAATTTTTCCTTAGATTGAGAATGACCATAACTTCGAGACGAAGTTTCTTGAAGGGTGGGTATATGTAACGCCCCATATTTTGACCTTAAATTGTTAGAACTTTGATTGTACTCATCATAGTAATTCATTGTTTAGTAACTATTTGGACTTAGTTATATTGATATAGACATTTGAGATATGTATATATTGACCTATTTTATGTGTTGCATAATGTTATTTTATTGGTATATGTTCATAAGGATGATAGTTTTGAGAATTGTTCAAACATGCCAATTTAAATGTGGAATTTTAATACAATGGATATTAGTGTAACGTTACGTTGTGGATGTATAATAGATATGAGACATGTTGTAAATAAGCATACATTTCTTAACTGAATGACAATACAACTATAGATGATCGTATGAAATATGTGATGTGTATGCATGGATACAAGTATTGGTGAACTAAGTTGCAAGTTGACAAGTTGTGTAATAACCAAATGATTGTAGTGTTGAGGTAACTTGGATATCGTAGACATCCAAAAGATATTGTATTCTATAAGTTGTACTTATGATTTAATTTATGGTTTTAAATATTGCTATGATCTGTGGTAAGTGTGGTTTTGACAGGAGGCACAACTTGCCCAGAGTGGTTATTTGATGGCGTGACTCTAAGAACAGTAGTTGCACAATATGGATTGATGTAGGGTGTTGACCCTAGTTATATAAGAAGGGGTGGAGGTATTTCCCACCATTTATCCTCCAAAACCTAGAGTCGTGGGAGGGTTGTGTGAAGTCATGCTCCCCTAGACGTGTGATGGCGATTGCTAGTTGCCTGTTGGGGAAGCTTGGTCGAGATGTATGACACTTTCGCTTACGGGTTCTATTTGGAATTAGGTCAATATAGTTGACGCTCTAGCTTAGTCCAACAAAAGAAAGGATAGGATGGAAGATGGAAGTAGGTTAGGAAGGAAGGATGCTTCGATGTTAGTTGAGAATACTGATTGGGGATTAGAGATGCCACTATTGTTTACTCACTTGGTTCCTTCCATGTTTAAAACCCTCTTTGATTTCCTATTGATATTTTAAGTGTGATAATGATTTGTTGATGAATTGGTGTAATTTTGTCTGTTAAGATTATTAAATGATGCATTACTTGATCTGTTGTCCTACATGTCTTGGTGATCATATAGGAACTATGCACTAGAGGCAATGATTGTTTATTGTTAGTATGTACATGAGATATGTGTCTGCTAACTTGCACACATACCCTACCCATGTACACTAGTACAATTAATTAATGTATTAATTATTAAAGTAAATTATTAACTATTTATTTGAATGTTTATTGAATATGTAAATTATATTGCATAAAAATATCTAGAAGCATTAAATACCTTCTTGACTTTGATAGATGGTGGGTATGATGAATTAAATAAGCATGGTGGGGTGTTATGTACATTTTCATTTTATTTATTGTTGTTTAATGCAAGTCATTTATATTTTAGTTATATTTTAATCTTTTCCCAAAAATCTAGATAAGGGAGGTTGATGGATAATAATGAGGGTGGTTGAGGAGACTTGGGGAAGGGTGTATGGAAACTTGATAAATAGGGAGAAGAATTGGTAAGGAAGGGGGATTTTGAAAGGTTTGAGCATGATGAGAGGTTGTGAAATATTTGAAAGATATATTTCTTATGATGGGTTTCTTTGAGCATTGGTGCTTTGTTGTTCTTGGAGTCATGGGCACGGAGGGCCAAGAAACCGAAAGGTTTCTTGGAGCTAGGAAGTCGGCTAGACTCCTAGTTGGCTAAGAGGATTCTATTTTTTAACTCTGGGCAAGCGGGAAAAAAATACTTGGAAGTGCCTAGGACTACATTACATCTGATGAGCTTCGACAAACTAAGGAAGAGGTATTTTTCAGTGGTATTTTGTTATTGATATTTTGGATATACTTATGTTTTAAGTTCTAAATCTTAGAGTTAACCTATTACTTATTTCATCGTGTTATTTAGATTTATCATTGAGAAAATGTAGAATAATTGTGAAAATGAAAATCCATGAAATTATGCTAAAACAAAGTTGTTATTGTGTATGTATTTAATGAATGGTTAATTGTTTAGCATCCTAGATGGGTGTTACATATGTTGTGCAGGATGACTGGCTAGTGTGCACAAGATAAAGAAGCACCTAGTGCATAATGAGAACTTAACTAGGTACAGTGCAAGAAAAGGACAAATAGGGAATTTCTACTTAATGCACGGGTAGGAGACTATGCTATGGATAATATCATCTTGGATTTGGGATATGATGTGAAAATCATTCCAAGGTAGACATGGGAAATGATGGGAAAACCAAAGTTGATCTAGTCACCAATTCATTTGAGGCTATCAAATCAACACAAGATTGTTCCGATTAGAAGACCGACAGGGGTGAATGTTAACATTGATGGAGTGCAAAACACAACATATTTTGAAGTAATCGAGATAGTGGATGGTATTAATCCTTATCAAAAATTACTTGGAATCAATTGGGATTTCGATAACCAAACAATTATTGATCTGAAAGAAGAGACAAATTATCTTTGAAGTAGCAGAATTGAGAGTTACATTGCCATTGGATCCCATGGAAGGAAGGCGATATGTGGAACTAGCAAGGGGAAAAGATCTCGATAACCTATACCATGTGACCATCCATATGGATGACTAAATTAATCTTACTAATGAGGGTGTACTCAGTTGGTGAAGTATCAGTTCTTTTGCATCATATTCAAAAGAAGCCCTGGAACATTAGCAACAAAGGTTACATGAAGTATCTACAAGGATATATGCTTGTATTACCTACACATTGCATGGTATTGGAGCTGAGTTATGTGATCCTATGAAGTATGATGGACTAACATATATAAATTATTTTGGGAAATAATTTGAATTATAGATATCAGAACAATAGATATTGCTTGCTTTAGATATCACATTGAAAGTGACTCCTACAAGATGGTGGGTTGTACATAAGGATAGGATAGAGAATTGGCAACAATGCAGAAGGTTGTTATAGGTTAGGTTTGGAATAAAAATTGAATATACCATACATAAGTATACTGGGTTTATTTTTCCTACATATTATATTACACAATGCACTGCAACATGGAGCTCAATACCTAAGAAGGAATGGATGCACTTGTTTGTACACACTCTCGACATGATCCCGAAGAACTAATATTCAGAGATAGAAGTACAAAAAGGAACAACAAAATGGGAAGATTTGACTTGCAACTTCAAGGTAACTTTCAACTTTGAAGATGATTCCCCTTTGGTAGACACAACTCTACAAATTATCAAGAAAAATATCTTTACATCAGAAGACAAAACGATACAAATATTGTTATGTAGTGCGCTAGGATATTTTGTCACTATTCAAGAGATTTTGCAATGCTATAACATTGATGGGGAAGACTAGGAGGACGAAGACCTGAGAAATTTTCAAATACTAGAAATCAAAGGAGATCGTGCAATAGAGGGTCCCAAGCTTGAATATTCTGAGTATGCAAAGATGTTGAAAATATTCAAGGTGAATATTGTTATGAAGGATAATCCCAAGTTTGCAAACATTGGAGATTACTGGAATGAAGAAATTATTGAGAAGACTGTTGATTTACCACACGAATAACATGACCTTTTCCCTACTACAATTTAAAAAATAAAAGGGATTGTTGGGGAGCTAGTGGAGATGAGGATCCCTTTGAATTTGGATGCAAAGTTAGTAAAGCAGAAACCATACCAATTGAACCGATTATATAAGAAGAAAGTGAAAGAATAAATAGATAGGGTGTTGTAAGTTGGGATTATTAAACTTGTTGCAAAGTCAGAATGGATCAGTCTGATGGTAATTCAGGACAACAAAATGGGTGGAATCATAATTTGTGTGGATATGTGGAAATTGAATGATTCTTTCGTACATGACGTATTTTCGACCCTATTTACAGATGGAGTTTTGGAGAATATAGGAGGACATGAAGCTTACTCATTTACTGATGGATTCTATGGGTATCACTAGATTAAGATTGCATAGGAGTATAGACATAAGAAAACATTTGCGAAAGAATGAGGATGTTATCAGTACGTCATTCCCTTGGATTAAAAAATGCAACAACAATATTTTCCCAAGTTGTTGTTGCAGTTTTTAAAGAATTTATTCATAAATTCCTAGAAGTATATTTGGATGATTGGATAGTGTTCAGTTTGTTAAAATACCATGTTGAAAATTTTCATTTGATGTTGGACAGATGTAGACAGTTCCATATTTTCTTGAACTTGAAGAAGTGTATGTTTTGTGCACCATTTGGTATCTTTTTGGGTCATCTAGTATGTAAAGAATGACTTTTGGTTGATCTTGTGAAGATTGTTGTTATTTTTTATCTACCACCACCTACTTCAATGTGACAACTATGAGCAACATTATTTCATATAAGGTACTGTAGAAAGTTTAATAGGGGATATGCATAGATCACAACCCCTCTAGAAAATTTGTTGAAGGAGGTCAAGTTTCAATAGAATGAGGAATGTCATCAAAGTTTGGATACCTTAAAGTAGAAACTGGTTATTGTGCCAATTTTATTATTTCCAGAATGGAAGAAGGAATTCCATGCCCATGTAGATGCATCATCTATAGCATTATGTGCAATTATAACTCATCCATGGGAAGGAATTTTGGGTCATCCCATTGCATTTTCCAAAAGAAAGTTGTCAATTGCTGAACAAAATTAGACTACTACAGAGTGTGAAGGACTGGAAATGGTGTATGCACTACAGAAGTGTAGGAATTATCTGTTGGGATCACACTTTAAGATGTACAAAGATCATTTTTCACTAAGATACTTAGTCAATAATCCATTGTTGGGGGGGAAGATATGTAGATAACTATTACTATTTCAGGAGTATGATTTTGAAGTGATTGTGAAACCAAGAAAATTAAATACATGACCTAATCATTTGTCACTCATATTAACAGGGGAAGATGTAGGAAATGTGGATGAAATTCTACCAAATTTGCACTTGTTCGCAATACATATGGTCAATGATTACTTTGTAGATATTGTCCATTTCTTGAGTACAAGAGTAGCCCCACCTGAATTTACAATTGTGTATAAGAAGCAATTAGTAGTAAAGGCAATAGATTATCTACTTATAACAAGGAATTTGTATAAATTAGGAGTAGACAGTATTCTTCGAAAATGTGTATTGGAGCATGAGAGGCCTATAATACTATCGAAGGAACATGAAGGAATTGTAGGAGGACACTATGAATGGAAAGCAATGGCTCAAAAAATCTTTCACGAAATACTTTGGTGTCCCACACTTCAAAGGATGCTAAGGAGTTCTATCGAACTTATGATGTCTGTTAGCAAGTTGGGAAGCCATCTAGAAGAGACGAGATTCCTTTAATATTGAAATTTACATTGAAATCCTTTGATAAATGGGAAGATTATTTCATTGGACCAATCAAACCACCAACAAAACAGTCAAGAGGAAGATACATAATCACTGCGATGGATTATTTGACCTGATGGGCTGAAGAAGAACATGTCAGAGATTGCAGCTGGGAGACTGTTGTGCGGTTTCTATTTGAGAATATTGTTATAAGGTTTTGATGTTCAAGAATCATTATGAGTGATTAGGGGACCCATTTTTTGAATAAAACAATTACTTCTTTGAAAGAATAATTTCATATTTATCACCAGAAGAGAACACCTTATCATCCTCAGGAAAATGGAACAGTGGAAGTGTTTAACAAGATCCTAGAGCATGTGTTCATGAAGATATGTAATTTAAATAGAGATGATTGGTAATTGAGGATTCCTACAATATTGTGGGCATATCAGACTACATGTAAAATGTTGACAGGACTGACACCATTCCAATTAGTATATGGTCAGGAAGCAATTATGCCCATGGAGTTCATTGTGTCGAGTATGCACATTGTCATGCAGACATAGCTCACTAATTATGGAATAGTAGAAAAAATATTGTTAGAGATAGTGGAAATAGTGGAAGACTGCTTCGTCACAGGATTTCATCAACATTCTCAAAAAGAAAACAAAAAGGTGTGGCATGGTAGACACATTAAACAGAAAAACTTCCAGATGGGAGACCTGGTTTTTCTCCATGACAACAGATTTTTGTAGCACCCTCGAAAGTTCCAAATTCACTATTTGGGTCTATATGTCATAAGATATATGACATAGGTAGGTGTTTTTCAGTTGGATAAATTGAATGGGGAAATCATGGAAGGATTGGTCAACGACAGTTGGCTGAAAATGTATAGGGAAAATTATCCTTCCGTGCACTAGCTTGACTATGTAGTATGTGTACCATAGTATCTATATTATAGTATATGTATTATACAAAAAGAAAATAAAAAGAAATAAAATATCTTGAGGCAAGCCATAATAAAAAATTGATGAGACGTGAGGATCTAAGCTCTGAATCGAGCATTGTTCAAAGGGTCAAATTAGCAGAAAAAATATGAAAAAGAAAATGTCACGGAAAGAAAGGAGAAGTGAAGAGATAGGATAAAGACCTGCACAGAGGACATGAAAAGAATTAAAGAGAAAACATAATGGAAAGATGGAAGAAATAAGTAGTCATAAATGAAAAAATACAACGAGATTTTGATAGACTGGAAAATTTAGACCACGATCTATCAAAATATATGAATTTAATGCCTAATCTAAAAAGAATTGAATATGAACAAAATCATATGGGACGAATAATTTTGGTGCGAAGAGGAATGAATTAGATGGAAATATGCTATAAAATAAGACAGAGGGAGATGAGAAAGGGCTATTGTTGTGTGGACATTTGAATATAACAGAGAGCCAAAGAATATCCAAGTGAGTTGCAGATAGAGTTGAGTTGCATAAAGTCATGGTGCCACCAAAGGTAGGACCATCCACATTGTAGACAAAGAAACTATGCACTAAGTAGGCATCGACATCAGTGCAGGAAGAAACCCTTAGAGCAAAGGCATTAGATCCAATCAAATTTCCAAGGCCATATGTGCCACCCAAAAAACAAATAGAAAAGCAAGTTAGAATTCTCAAGGAGTCGAAGTACAAACTTGTTACACCAATGATTCCACCTTGGGTCACCATTGAGGGAGATATGTTGGGCGCAGTACGAAGATTGATATTTTGAGACCAGGATCTTCCAGATCTAAAGAAATTTTCATAGTTAGCACCACATAATTATTTGTGCATAAGACTCCATCCAAACACACTATTACTCACAGTTGAGACACAGGAGTGGGCAACAAGACTACAATGAACAAGCATATTGAACCTGTTGGAGATCCCACATTTTGGAAGAAGCACATAAATCAACATCTGTGTCAAATTATTGTTTATTTGCATCTGCAGAGGGTTCCTATGGTTTTATAGGCCAGTGTTGATCGACACCCAACTTATAGCACAAATTATGGGATTGTCGATAGTAGTGAAATACCCACTACCCTTGTTCACAGATAAGATGCTGGAAAAATCGTTAGCGGAAAAGATGAGGGATAAATATGGAACACACAAAGGAGCACACAAATTAGACGTCACAAGCATCAACAATGATTCCGTTAGTTTTGTGACGTAGGTGTTGGTTTTCAAGTTACGTAGGAAATGTTGCATAGATCAGGTTCCAACAAGATTAATAGCAGGAACAAAAAAGTGTGCAGCAAGAGTGTAGATGAACTGGCCCACATTTTTTGGTGAACTAGTTTTTAACTGATTATAGGGAAGCACAGGAGAAAGGAACAAAGTTCCATTATGCATGGTTATTAATTTTTATTGCATTGGTTTCTTGGAGGGATCTAGAAGAAGCCCAATTCCTCAAAGGTATGCAACAACTGTTACTTGCATCAAGGTATGTTTTCTTTTTGGCATACCACACATAAGAACGGGAAAATGGATAACAATATCACTTTCTACATCTATAAGGAGACAATTTGGAAATGTATTGAGGACACACAGTGCATTCTACCTCAGAAAGTGAAAGCATACAAAGAAATCATGTGATTTAAGGTATGGCCACACCACATGTACATATAAGAAAAGAGGGATCCTGATCAACAATGGTTTCCAACTAACTACAGGTTGATAGGAGAGGATGTCACCTAGATTGTAAATGACTAGGAATCAAAGTGGAAAACCCCAGTGGCGGAAAAAATGCAGGAGCATAAACAACAACCAAAGAAGGATCAAGAAGAAAAACAGGAACATGTAGAACAATGGAATGGTGCAGGTGATACTCAAACAACACTGCCCACTAGAGAGAAGAGAAAGGATCACCCTAAGTAGTGATCAACATATAAACACAAGAAGAGGAAATCCCCAAAGGAAGAAGTTATCTAGGTCTTAACTGAGGATGACCTAGAGAATACTAGAGATCAAGTGAAAGACGTAACTAAAGAAGAATTTATGTGAGCTATGTAGAAACATGAGGAAATGCACATGAATGTGCAAGAACAAATAGCTACACTACGATATATTTTGGAATCAACCATGATAGTGCCAACCCAAAACACATAATAAGAACATACAAAGAGCACAACAAAGACAAATGATTCATGATTGACAACATCACAACCACCATCAACATCAACATAACATCATATCATGAAGATATCAGCAGGGTCCATAGAGTTCCCCAGGAAAGAAATGCATGAGCACAAACATTAAGTCATATTGACTTATTGTTTTCATATTTACCATTGAACATGCTACATATCCTGTAGACAAGTGTCACACAAGAGATCTAGTTGCAAACATAATCAACTGCTATGGATTTGGTCAAAGTGACTACAAACAATGATGCACTACACATAGAATACATCAAACTCATGCTATAATGGGATGAGGTTGTGTAGAAAACAACAAGGTTGCAACAAGAAGTGCAGGAGGTATATAGAAACTTCCTAGAGGTACCAATGGATGTAGATACTCCTTTGGAAGAGAAAGTGACAAATATAAGCAAAGAAATGTAGGTATTTCACGCAAAAATAGTATATTTGGAAGCTTTCACAACACCGAGCACACCACCAAAAGAAAGGGAGTAATGGGAGAAGAAAACCATGACCACCATGGAGAAATTTAGGAGTTTGGATGAGGAATGAGTGAATTTATATGAAGAGAGTACAAAAGTGTGGAATCAACTGTTGGAGAATGCATAGCTACAAGACTTAGAACATAGGTTATAGTCTGTGAAGGAAAAGGCACAAAAGATCAAATATATAATGAGCACTATGCCACCAACAAAGTGAATGTTTGTAATAGTTGAGAATAGTCAGTTGCACCAAGAGATAAAACAAATAAGAACTGAATAGTGGACTCTCATGTAGAATATTGAGCCGCTATAGGAGGAAGAATTTCAGGTGATAGAAGGACTTGCAACTACACAAGGAATAATGAAGCAAGTAGTGCAAGACAGTATAGAGAAACTGAAGACTCCCATTACCGTGCAGACAACATAGGGGATTTTGACACAAGAAGCACAAGTAAAGAAGAAGGTTGCAACTGAATATTCAAAGGAAATGTTTGAGAATTTTTTTTTGACATGGAAGGGAGTGCAATAGAAGGCTTGCGTGGATTGGGATGAGCCACAAGTGAGTTTTGGGGCCTTTCGGGATAGGATTTTGGGACCAGTTTTGGGAACTCTGCAGTGCACACAAAATAAGGAAAGACAGTTGGCGCACTTTTGGGACCAACACACACAAAAGGATGAATATTTTTGGAATTCGTTAGGAATTCTGGGTCCATTTATAAGGGATAATCCCTATTGTAATTGCATAAATATGTAATGGTTTTGAGTTAGAGAGTAGTCAAAGAGAAACAATATGCAAGGTAGGGGACTATGCAAGAGTGAGAGTGATAGAGAGAGAGGGGGATAAGAGAATGGAAAGGGAAAAATATATGAGTGTAGTGCACATATTTTGTAATGGATTATTTTGAATAATATAATAAGAATTCAGTTGTTGTGGACGTATCCCATTTTAGGTGAACTACATTAAATATGGTGTCTATGTGTCATGATGTGTTTTTTTTTTTTTCCTGCTTATTGCACACATATGATATATGTCTATTATTCTAAATATGTTACATTTTATTATGTTTCTACACACATGATATAAGGTAAAATGAATTAATTTTGAGTATAATGGTTATGAGGACTGCCTCCCATCCCTTCATCAATGCAGGAACCTAGTTCCTGTAGTTCTCATAGATACATCGGGTGAGACTTCGCTTGTTTCTGGGTGATGCCGAAACGGTCAGTATCTGAGTTTTTTTTTGGTGAATTCATGTTGAACCCTGGGTATTCCCACTGTGCACCAACACACATTAAGGCCAAATCAGATGAGGAAATCACACTCTATCTAACAATAACTCGTCAATGAATTTGAGGGTAAAATTCTATTTTTACCTAGTAAAATAAGTTGAATATTAGTTTGGAAGCTTAAAGCAGTTAAAAATTCATAAGTGGTATCGATATTTTAAAAAATGAAATCATTTTCAAGAATCAATATTGATCCGAACGACCAATTTTCCCTCGAGAAGAAGTAGCTATAAATCAGTAGAAGGAGATCATTTTTAAGGTTGACACTTTGGGGAGTTTAAGAGTATTGTATACCCAAGCTATTTGATCAATATCCCCTCAAACACAGACCAATTTTCAAGGTTGCAGGATTTAAGATATTCATCCCCTGCATTATGCTTTAGTATGTGCTTCTTTTCTATGTTCCCTTGTAAAATCCATCCCTGTCATCTCATGACTTCTTGTCTCAGATCCCCATTAATTAAACTCAAATTATATGAAGCACTCGTAAACATATGCCCCTTGAAATTGAATGTTTTGATATTGATTCTGGTATTGTTTGAGGGCCGAGATTTTTATAATAGAGAGAGAAAAACTTACCCAAAATTTTGCATAATTTATGTAGTTATCAACATGGATTTAAGGATCTCTCCAAGTCTTATCCCCTAGGATGCCTTGGAATAGATCCATTGACAACCTCGAACATCTTAAGGGGAAATAGGACCAGAAGTGTAGATAAAAGGATAACAACCCCACTGAGCATAATTTCCCCTAGGGGGAATTCCCTCATGAATAGCGGTATAACTATAAGGTACATTATTCCCTAGACTATAAGTTCCCCCAAAGGGATTTTCCTAAGAAAAATGGTAAAATTGGAAGGAATAGATATTCCAAGAATTAGTGTACTACCCGATAGGATGTTAAATCCCCCCAAAAAACTAATGCCCCCAGACTAACTAGGAACAACACCAAATCCACTAGATATGTTCCAACCGAATGGAAAACTAACATTTCGCATCATCAGGATACTTATAGGGACATTGGGAGTGTGTTGACAAGCGAAAATGATCGTCCGTCAATTGGAAGAATGAGTCTGGTCTGGGGTTGTCTAAATAACCCAAGCCGTTTGGTATGACTCGTTCCGACGGGTTTAATGGCTCTGTTGGCCAATCTACAAGTCCTAAAAGAAACAAATAAAAGAAAAAGAACAAACTAACACACACACACACACACACACACACACACACATATATATATATATATGTACATGCATATCTATATAACTATTTTAAATAATATTTACACAACAGATCTGGTTATCTAATTTATGTGCATGTTATACAAGTGCAAGTTTTAATCTAAACTCACGAAAATCTATGAAAAGATGGCTCTTTTAACAAAAGTAGATAAAGAAAGAAAAATAAGCTATTTTTGTTTTTATCCTTATTTTAAATATCAAGATATACTATGAAACAAAAATACATGAACGGTCAAAGCCAGGTCACACATAAGAGTTTCAAAGACAAACAAAAGATAAAAGAAATAAACTAACCTATTAATGGGTTGTTCGGCATGCATCCAATCACCTGTATAATTATAGAATGTCCATCCATCCTGTCCAAGAGATAAACCTGCAACGAACTTTGAAACTATTTGGAATAAATGCAAAATAGTATATTGATTGTTGAGTTTTAACGACAGAATGAAGAGATGCAAATAATCGTGGTGATCTTATGATTTACAAGCAATTACAGTAAGATAAATCTTATTGTAAGAACTTTGAATTTAAACATTCAACAAAAAATTAAAGACAAATCTCATAATTTGAGTTGAAAAGATGATCATCCTATGTAATATCTGAAACATCACATATGGACAGTATTTATAAATGAATTATCCCGACTCATAATAAAGCATGAAGACAAAAGCTATCAACACCTATTATCTTGTCAAGATAAACATAACTTAAATTAAGACATCATACACAAGAAGCTAAAGCTGTAATATGCATTATGTTCCATTCAAGTCTGTGAATTAACTGTCCATACTTCAGCCCCAGGCCAAGATGCCTTCATTACCAAAAAACTGTAGTATTTAAAGAGTTTAGGAACACTAAGCATCTTATCTTCTAAGATAAGATTGAATCCCAAGATTATCTGGTAATTACAAAAATAGAGGGTAATAAAAACCTCTCAATATCAAACTAAATCCCTTAAGATTAACAGAGTTTGTTTCTATTTCCAAAATGAGCCAAAGAAATGGCTAATGACCCCAGAAATGATCCATGTCATTATGTTTCCACAAGCTGCATGATATCCTGAAAGAAAAAATGAAAATAAAGCAATTAAGATATTCATTGAATCAACATTAATCAATATTTCGAATGAAAATATACTGGCTACAAAATCTGTTGATTCTGTTAGCTAGTCTAATTTTAAACAACAGAAAAAACCAATCCAATCTATATTAATTAAAAAGAAATCAACAAAATCACACAAAATCTTTTACCTTTGAACTAAATGATAAATTCATCTTATGCAACCTCAGAATTAATCACTGCTTTTATACTCTCAACATTTTTTATAATAATATTTCCAGTTCTCTTTAAACATTTCCTTTTCCTTTGTGCACTGATCTTGACTCTATGGTTTAACGAATCAATCTGAGTAGTGAGGGTCTGGAATAGCTGCTTGAGGGAACCCATGGCTGCATGTCAAAACATTACCACTATCCACCATGGGATTTTGACTGAGTTTAAATTCTGAAAATCTTTGCTATGCTTCAGTCACAGTGGCAGGTTATTTACATAGTCCAATTGTTGACTGTTTGGAAGGGTTTCCACTGGTGTATTTTTTGTTAAAATTAGGGCAGAAAAATTGATTCATGCACATAAATTTAAATAAGCTTGGGGTTGACATCTCATTGCTCACACAAAGACTGATCAGGCATTGCCCTTTCACAAGGGTTTTTACAATAAATCCAGCCTGCCACTTGAGGAAATAAGAGGCTTCTCTATTAGAGGTTTATCTAGCACTATAGCAAGGTCTGTAATAAAATAAAAATAAAAACTCTTGTCTTACCCGAAACAAA
>JASDQU010587605.1:6928-28358 GCA_032191745.1 Picea mariana | reverse complement strand
CTGGAATATTGGTTACCTTTATATTCAATCTTTGGAAGTTCTCAATGTGCTCGGTAACTGAACCCTTTTGCTTGAGATTTATCAATTGGCTAAAGAAGGTATTGCTCCTTGTATCCTCATAGTGTGCTATCATTTCTTCCATGAAAATTTTCCAAGTGATGAGTGATTTGCAAGAACAAAGCCATCGATACCATACAAATTGATTAGGTTCTAAATATAAAGAAGCAATTCGTACCTTTTGTTTATGTGGCACATTATGGAGATCAAACAATTGCTCCATCTGAAGTATCCATGTGATTGGGTCCTTGCCATCAAACTTCCTCATATCAATCTTAGGAACGTGGTTGGTCTTCAAACCAAGGTTGGAGTTTCTCCATTCTTGATTCACCTTCCTTGTGTCCTCATCATGGATTTCATGGGATGCATTTTCACTTTCAGGTGTCTTCTCTGTTACGAAATTTTTCAATAATTCCATGATCTCCCCTTTTAAACCATCCATCTTAGTATCCAACTTAGCTTCCATTGAATCCATCTTAGTATCCAACTTAGCTTCCAATGAATCCACCTTATTTTGTAGTTCATTTATGTCCCTACGCATTTCTTCACCTTCATCAAGAGTCCAAGTAGGATTTTCTGGAGGCTTAGTTGATGTAGAAGTTCCCTTTTTTGGTGGCATGTTGGCCAAGTATCACTTTTGAACCTTGATTTTGAGGTGGTTCTTCTAGACAATATTTCTTCTGTTGTATCTCCCAAGTTTCAGCCCTTCTAGGTATGAAACTTTATTTTATGTAGTTCTCTGATATTTCTTCTCTGCAATGACACATGTCTAATCAAAATTGGATGTGCCAAGTGGAATTTACGGTAACTTCCCCACAACTTGCTGATTTTTGTCCTTTCTAGGAGATCTCACTTGTATAGTATGCCCTGCACAAAATAATTGATATAAAATTCTGAAACTCACACCAGAAATACTACAAACTATCTACGATCCAATGAAATCAGTCCCACTCAATTTTGATACTCTAGGAATAGGTTATGATTGTTTTACCTGGAACACCTTCTTGATACTAGTCAGTAGGACTAGTCAGATACCCTCTCTTACACAGCGTATATCCACAAATTTAAGATGACCCAGAAGCTGAAATGTTTACCAAAGATACCTTACAAATTTCTATAAATAGCCTCCAAATTTCAGGGTCTGAAACATTACGAAAAATTCTTTATAGCGAAAATGCCGCAATGACTCATTTCAGGATGATTCCAGAACCCTGTCTTGTACAGGCTCTATCTCCAAAAGTATAAGGCCTCAGGAGCTGAATTTTGAACCCAACATACCTTGATTCGTCTAATAAATATCCTCCAAGCCATTTCTTATGAAACATTGTATAAAAAAAGTTATAGTGAAAATGCTAAGGTGTCTCAGATGTAGCAGCGAAACCCCAAGACCTTGAGCTCTAATACCATATGTTAAGAACCGAATACCAATATAGCATAGAAAAACCTCAGAAAAAGTACTCAACGCCTTGAAAAAGAGATAATTTCAGATAATAATCCTCTTCGAGGGGGAAACCTCCTTTTACACCACTTAAATGATCAAGCACAAGATGATTCAAAATGAAAATGTCTCCTTGGTATATATAGGAGACTAGGAGGTATAATTACAACTAATGGCCTAAAGCTGACATAAATAAAATAACATTACTAATATAATATGCCCCAATTAAGGGTTAATGAGACAATATTAGGGCTTAACATTTTCCTCCAAAGGTCGAGGCATATCTCTGCAATGATCCATTTTCTGGAGAAATTGCTCGCTAGGAAGGTAAAACGGCTCATTCCGGTTCTGGGTTTTAAAGGGTTTTTTCTAATTCATACCGGTTTGCTCAGAATCGCTCCCGCAAAATTGTGTCTTTGGAATGCAATTACAGGATTGAACAGACTATAACAAGAGGGACTCAAAACAACTGTGGGTTTAGATGGTAGAGTTATGAATAGACAGCAAGATTTTCGGATCTGATAGCTTAGGGTTATTGAAAAGAAAATTCATTCAATAATAAATACAAACCCAAATGGATTGCCCGGATCATGAGATGATATCCTCATAATCATTTTCGGCAGTATTAGAAGACATCATGACGCGTGTACTTCGACGGTTCAGAGCCTAACAGGATCGGCTAGCTATTTGAAAAAATTTTGCGTTTTCGGTGGCTAACAACACCTTGCACCTGCCTTTTTAGCTGCTGAAACTGGAAACATTCGGTGACTTACAACCCATAAAAATTTGGCACTTAGCTGCCGAAAGTTCTTTCTTTGACCTTTTATATTCATGAGTTCAAATCATTACTTGCCACCACTGGACCATTACTCCTGGGCTTCTTATTTAATAATTAACCAAATTTTATAATGTGCCCAAGCAATCCGAAACTGAACCATCAAGCCATTAGAACAATAATAATTGTATTAACACAAATAAATGGATCCAACAACCATTTAAAAATATTTACAATTTAATTACATATGAATGATTTGTAGAAAGATGTTTCTAAGGCAAAGATCATGAAAATGACAATCCAAATTCTAAGTTTAATTCATGCTTGTAGTCGTGAATTAAACATAGAAGAATCGAAAATCAAAAAGTAGAAAATAATGAATAAGGCTTTAGCCCAAATAGTCATAATAAACTTGTAAAAGTGTTTATAGACAGGGTGATGGCAACCACTCATGAATGAAATGCCTTTCAAACAGTTTATAAAAATCAAAACAAGTGTGGCTGCCAACAAGGGCGACGTACCGGGCGAAGCAGTTATCTTTGTATCACTGACGAGTTCAGGTTAGAAATGTTTGAATGATTTCAAATCAAAGAACAACTGAAAAGACATTTGAGCATATCTAGCAATCATGACGTGGTCCATCTTAAGATATCTTTCGTTAAAAAAGAATGAAATCTGGTGACAAACTTCACAATTGAAAGCCACGATGTTTAAGTTAATGGATCCAATACTGTTGACAGGGCCACTGCTGCTAGTAGGCGTCCATAGCCTCGACAGGGATGTCAATTAACCCACTCTGACGTCTGTATCCTGTCCAAGAAATTTCAAATTAGAATGAAGGATGCTTATGACCAAAATCAAAATTTATACCTAAGAATTTTCTTTAACCTGACATCACTTCGCTGCCAGCGGGCCTGTTCAGTACCCCGACGAAGTTGTCTTGGCATCATGCATGTATTTACCCGCCACCATCAGACCTGTTTAGTGTCCCGATGGGTTTAAAAACGCTTCCCACAACTCTCTAAGAAATTATTCACATTCTGATATAGTTTTAAAAACATTCAGCAGAGTGAGGTGACGTTGAAAATTCCAGTTTTTACACAACTTAATATTTTCTAGGCCATTAAAGTTTTCTTGCTAACCTTCATCAAGATCTGAAAATAGTTCATTAATAAAACTAATTTTTGAGGACAGGGATGCATCGTTGAGTTGCTTTTCTTAAGAGCAGGGACATCGTAAAGAGCTTTTAAAGATAATTGTGTCTGCTCTCAAAATGCAAATTTAAACTGAGAAATCAATTTTCAAACAAAATACCATCTTCAACTAGTCTACGTTCTTTATAAAAACACAACAATTGATGCTCTGAAAGCCCTTGATAGTTGTTTCGAGATGAAGCATTATGTTCTCCTCTTCCGAACTAAAATGTGACACAGGCACAGTTTAACCAGAAAGAAATGAAAACAAACAAAACAAAAAGAACCAAAAACCAGAAAATAAATCAAAATAGAAAAAATATATACAAAGATGGGTCTGAAAACATCATGCGAAAAATCCCTTGGGAAACTAAAAAAAATAGAAAAAATCCTCGTCGATGTGAAAGCAGTCCTACTCATGGCACCTTGGGTTAGGGTCGAATTTACAATTTAGATTTATTTATCTATCTACTTTCCATTTAAGATTTTGATAATAATATTGCGGCTTTGAAAAGAAATATTCAATGAAAAGCAGAGAGAAAAGGATCATGTGGACTTCCCTGACAATAATCATGTTATGGTTCTCATGGTGTGTTCACTTGCGCTCATGACTGCATTATTAGAAAGAGAAATAGTGAGGAATAAAACTGAAAGAAAACCTACTCCTAAACCTACCCTAACTACTAAACAAATCAGAATACTACGTGAAGTCATACTTCCAATGTATCCATTAGAGTAACTCTAATCCTGCAATGGAAACAAAATCAAATATTACTAAAAAGAATGGTAGTATATCAAAAAATGACATAAATATATCATACTTGCCTTCATAATCATCATTTAGAAACAAAGTAAGCATGATCTTACCATTCCCTTGAAATTTCTTGATGTATGATTCCTCCAACCATTGTGCAATCTTGTATTGATAAGGGTCATAATGGCATGGATGAGTGCAAGTGATTTTGGAAAACTTGTCAAGATTATGGAGAAATGGCATAACCATCAACCAAGGCTGAAGTGCCCCATCCTCCTGACAATTCTCTAAGTGTTCATTAATTTCTTCACATGGAGGATCTAAAAGACAAATGTCACGCCTACTTCCAAGAAACTTAGGTAAAAACAAAGCAAGCACAACTTTATCTTTATTATTATATACGAATATTCAAGCCATCCTAAGATCCTGTCACAAAAACGAAGATGCAAACCATGACTTTGATGAAATGAATATATCAATGGGGAAATCATCATAAGAGGATTCGTGACATCAATTAGATCATTGGTTTGAATGCATCCTTTGATGAGATTGATCATTTCAAAATGTGAAGTATAAACACTAAAATTCGAGCTAATCAAAGAACGAATATGCGAGGTAGAATGTTTGATCTCCATAAGATAGAGTGCATTGTACTTTTCAACAATAAACTGTGTAAAATCATCTCGCAACATGTCCTTTTCCCATGTGAGTGATGAAAGTGAAAGAGTGTCAAATCCGACTTTATCAATGTTATGTTTGGAATTAACTTCATCAAATCTTGGCATATCAAAAGGATATGATTGTGGCAGAAAAGAGTAGGATGTTGTAGGTAAGGTATCAAGTCCAACAGAATCTAGGAAGAGATCAGGATATAAAGAATAAAAGGAATTAGAAATAAGCACATGAAAAGAATCTCTTGAACTATGATATCTAACAATGGTATTCTCAAGACATTTCTCTTCACTTTCTTTAAAACTCTCACTCCGTTTTGGTGACGAATTCCTCAACATAATATGATCATCTAGATTTTCCTTCTATATGATAGATAATTCAAAATTTATGTGACAAACCTCTAGTCTTTCCTGTGCATAAAGTACATTTTGAGGACGAAGGTTTAAGGTTTCTCCTTCCAATTGCATATCTTCTTCTCTAATCAGTTTCATAGGAATGTTAGAATGTTTAAGATGATTTTCGTCGCTTAAGTGTTCTTCAATGACTAAGTTTAAATATTGATTAGAGCACAAGTTACAAGAATGGTGATATTCACCTTGACCAAGAATTGAATCTTCTTTCGTGATGGTTGAAGATTGAAAATATAATGATTCAGAGGAAAAACTAGTTTGGTTGTCGATAAGAACCTGGTCAATAGATTCTACCTCCTTTGCTTGTTCAAAATTTTCGGATGGATTCCTCTCATCCTGCGAACTAAATTCTTCTCACAGTTGAGTGATAGGATTTGCAACTGGTTCTTCATTCGTGATTGAATATGACTGGATTGAAGGGACGCAAGCATCATAGAGGAGATTTAATACAAATGACATGTCATCTAGATTAAATTTACAGAGGATATGATAGATTCTTGCCAAAAAGTCTTCCAAAGATGAATCGCCATTGATTAGTGAAGTCTGAAATTCTTCACATAATTGATTGTAATCATAAATTTCAAAAGCATCTAGAAATTCATCTACAAATTGAAACCAATAAAAAATGTGACATGCTGGAAAAGAATCAAACCAATGTTTAATCCGACCTCTAAAAGTAAAAGAGAACAATCTTCATAAAACTCTTAAATTAGAAATGTCATGTTTGATGCATTTTCACCAAAACTTATTAAGGTGGTCTTTAGCAGATGCATTGCCTCCACCATCAAAGGTGAGTTTGGACAAGCGAGAGACTGTCTCGTTTGGAACATCGGGTAATGAGAAATGGAAATCATGTTCCAACATAGTGATTTGGGGAGCCATGGGGAAATTGAATACATTTAAAATAAAGGCTCCTACAAGGCCATCTTGTCAGTCGACTCTCCTTCTAGCGCCATTTGTTGATGGGTGAAAATGACCATCCGTCAATTGGAAGAATGAGTCTGGTTCGGGGTTGTCTAAATAACCCAAGCCGTTTGGTATGACTCATTCCGAGGGGTTTAATGGCTTCGTTGGCCAATCTAAAAGTCCCAAAAGAAACAAATAAAATAAAAAGAACAAACTAACAAATAGCTATTATATATATATATATATATATATGTACATGCATATATATATATATATATATAACTATTTTAAATAATATTTACACAACATATCTATTTATCTAATTTATGTGCATGTTATACAAGTGCAAGTTCTAATCTAAACTCACGAAAATCTATGAAAAGATGGCTATTTTAACAAAAGTAGATAAAGAAAACAAAATAAGCTATTTTTGTTTTTATTCTTATTTATCTATAAGATTAAATATCAAGATATACTATGAAACAAAAATATGTGAACGGTCAAAGCCAAGTCACACATAAGAGTTTCAAAGACAAACAAAAGATAAAAGAAATAAACTAACCTATTAATGGGTTGTTCGACATGCATCCAATCACCTGTATAATTATAGAATGTCCAGCCAACCTGTCCAAGAGATAAACCTGCAACGAACTTTGAAACTGTTTGGAATAAATGCAAAATAGTATATTGACTGTTGAGTTTTAACGACAGAATGAAGAGATGAAAATAATCGTGGTGATCTTATTATTTACAAGCAATTACAGTAAGATAATTCTTATTGTAAGAAATTTGCATTTAAACGTTTCAACAAAAAATTAAAGACAAATCTCATAATTTGAGTTGAAAAGATGATCATCCTATGTAATATCTGAAACATCACATATGGACAGTATTTATAAATGAATTATCCCGACTCATAATAAAGCATGAAGACAAAAGCTATCAACACCTATTATCTTGTCAAGATAAACAAAACTTAAATTAAGACATCATACACAAGAATCTAAATATATAATATGCATTATGTTCCATTCAAGTCTGTGAATTAATTGTCCATACTTCAACCCCAGGCCAAGATGCCTTCATTACCAAAAAACTGTAGTATTTAAAGAGTTTAGGAACACTAAGCATATTATCTTCTAAGATAAGATCGAATCCCAAGATGATCTGGTAATTACAAAAACAGAGGGTAATAAAAACCTCTCAATATCAAACTAAATCCCTTAAGATTAACAGAGTTTGTTTCTATTTCCAAAATGAGCCAAAGAAATGGCTAATGACCCCAGAAATGGTCCATGTCATTATGTTTTCACAAGCTGCATGATATCCTGAAAGAAAAAATGAAAATAAAGCAATTTAGATATTCATTGAATCAACATTAACCAATATTTTGAATGAGAATAGACTGGCTACAAAATCTGTTGATTATGTTAGCTACTCTTATTTTAAACAGTAGAAAAAACCAATCCAATCTATATTAATTAAAAAGAAATCAACAAAATCACAAAAAATATTTTACCTTTGAACTAAATGCTAAATTTGGCTTATGCAACCTCAGAATTAATCACTGCTTTTATACTCTCAACATTTTTTATAATAATATTTCCAGTTCTCTTTAAACGTTTCCTTTGCCTTTGTGCACTGATCCTGACTCTATGGTTTAATGAATCAATTTGAGTAGTGAGGGTATGGAATAGTTGCTTGAGGGAACCCATGGCTACGAGTCAAAACATTACCACTATCCACCATGGGATTTTGACTGAGTTTAAATCCTGAAAATCTTTGCTATGCTTCAGGCACGGTGGCAGGTTATTTACATAGTCCAATTGTTGACTATTTGGAAGGGTTTCCACTGGTGTATTTTGTGTTAAGATTAGGGAAGACAAATTGATTCATGCAAATGAATTTAAATAGGCTTGGGGTTGACATCTCGTTGCTCACACAAAGATTGATCAGGCATTGCCTTTTCACAAGGGTTTTTACAAGAAATTCGGCCTGCCACTTGAGGAAATAAGAGGCTTCTCTATCAGAGGTTTATCTAGCACTGTAGCAAGGTCTGTAATAAAATAAAATAAAAAAATGCTTATCTTACCGAAAACAAAAATTCTAAGAAATTTGCCTCCAAAGGTCGAGGCATATCTCTGGAATGATCCATTTTCTGGAGAAATTGCCAATGATGAAGATAAAACAGATCATTTCGGTTCTGGGTTTTAAAGGGTTTTGTCTAATTCATAGCGGTTTGCTCAGAATCTCTCCTGCAAAATCATGTCTCTAGAATGAAATTACGGGATTGAACAGACTGTAACAAGAGGGACTCAAAAAAACTATGGGTTTAGATGGTAGAGTTATGAATAGACAGGAGGATTTTCAGATCTCATAGCTTAGGGTTATTGAAAAGAAAATTCATTCAATAATAAATACAAACCCAAATGGATTGCTCAAATCATGGCATGATATCCTCATAATTGTTTTCGGCAGTATTAAAAGACATCATGACGCATGTACTTCAACGGTTGAGAGCCTAACAGGATCGGCTAACTGTTTAAAAAAATTCTGCATTTTTGGTGGCTAACAGCACCTTGTGCCTGCCTTTTTAGCTGCCGAAACTAGAAACTTTCGGCGACTTACAACCCATAAAAATTTGGCACTTAGCTGCTGAAATTTCTTTCTTTGACCTTTTATATTCATGAGTTCAAATCATTACTTGCCACCACTGGACCATTACTCCTGGGCTTCTTATTTAATAATTAACCAAAGTTTATAATGTGCCCAAGCAATTCGAAACTGAGCCATCAAGCCATTAGAACAATAATAATTGTATTAACACAAATAAATGGATCCAACAACCATTTAAAAGGATTTACAATTTAATTACATATGAATGATTTGTATAAAGATGTTTCTAAGGAAAAGGTCATGAAAATGACAATCCAAATTCTAAGTTTAATTCATGCTTGCAGTCATGAGTTAAACATAGAAGAATCAAAAATAAAAAAGTAGAAAATAATGAATAAGGATTTAGCCCAAATAGTCATAATAAACTTGTAAAAGTGTTTATAGACAAGATGATGGCAACTACTCATGAATGAAATGCCTTTCGAACAGTTTATAAAATTCAAAACACGTGTGGCTACCAACAGAGTGGAATAAGTTCCACTCTCAACATTGAAACCAAGGCTAGGACCCCACTAGATGGATTTCCATGTGTGGGAATCACAATAGATGGGATGGGAGTGATAATTATAGTTATGCTAATGAAAGGAAAAGTATATAGGATTGGAATTCCCCAAATGGAGACACATGTTGAAAAGGGAAAATTGTGTGTAGATCTAATGGCACTAAGGGATGACAAAGTGGAAATCACTGGGGTGCTCCCTTTAAAGATTTTTTATGGGATTAAAGTCTCAGACACACTGGAAGAAACACTCAGGCCTAACATGGTGTGAGGATCGTTAAATAAGTAAAAGGGATCACTAAAAATATCCCTAACCTAGGCAAGTACGGGGTCATTAGGACTAGTCAAAGGAGGGTTAAAATGAGGTGGAATAATTTTTTCAACCACTTCAACTTCAAATGAGTCACTCTCCTTAGAATTTATGTATGGCTCTCTGAACTCTCTATCACCTACCGCTCATCACTTAAGAGGTGGTTGTTCCTTCATGATAGGTGAAAAAAATCATTTTTTATAGGACGTTCAACCACGATGAACAAAATTTTTAATAACCCAAATAACAATTAATCCTATGGTTGACGTAGACTTGGAACCAAAGAGAGCACCACTGAAAAATATATACAATCAATAAGTCATAACAAGGTATCAAAGGGCCTTCTGAAAACCAACCCTCTGGTGGATTTCATGTCCCCAAAATATTTTCTAGAGAAGGTGTGAGGAACAATTAATATAACCCACACATAACATCCTCGATCAGTGCAAGTACCCTTTATTAAGGTGATCACCCTCCAAGGGAAATGAAACAGAGATTGAACGTCTACCCCAGGTACCATAGGCACTTCTCACTTGTAGTAACCTATGTAGATAACTTTGAAAGGTCACTATGTCTACCACCTCACAATCAATGAATTGATGAATAGTAGAAGGTCCAACCACATGAATGGGTAGAGAAACTAATCTCAACTACAGAGAGGCATGGCACAAAAAAAACCCCGTACACACAGTATTAAAAGTAGTCTAGTAAACACCAAGACAACTAGAGAGAGGATATAACTTTACTTTCCCCAATGTTACCTCATTATTTACTCCTGTGTTAGAGGATCTTCCTCAGACACTTGTTTTGATAATGGATTTGAACACTCTTTGGTGACTTCTAGTTTGAATTTGTGTGGACATAGAGAGTTAAATATCCAATCCTATTCCAAGGCCCTAATCCTATCTATGTTGATTTGTTACCAAGAAAAATATTCTAATTTATTTTAGATTACGTGTTATTTTTATTATGGTTTTTTATTAGGCAAGGGAAATGAATGAAACATCAATGATGTGTTTGACTCTTTACAATCCAAAGAGGAAAAAATATGATCGCAAAAAAATGCAACGCTTTTCTTTGATGAATTCTAACTAAGGAGGGGAAGAGAAAATTTTCTTTTTCATTTTTGCAAATCAAAAATACAAAATCACAACCATGTAGCAACTATGAAAGACAAGAAAAAACAATGAACAATATCCTTGAATGCAAAATAGACCAATAAAATTTCTTGCAAAACACCCAAAATATTTACCCTAGCATTTTTTTTTTTAAATGGAAATTTATTATAATGAATATGCATATCAAAATAAAAAAAAATAGGAAAAGGGTTGTGTGATATTAGTAGTGATGCCCCCTAGTGCACTCTAATGTCTACACCAGATAAAAAACCCAAAACTTGGCAGAAAGACTAAGCAATGAAACATATTTTAACAAACACAAACTATATGCAAAAGGGACAAAATACACTACTATATATGAAAAGATGTATTGGGTACACTTCATATATCACCACTCACTAGGTATAAAGCTCACTCAAATGAGAAACCCAACAAAAACAATAAAGAAACCTCAAAATACCTTCACAATAATAATAAAAAAAAAGAGGCTCACAAAAAGATAAGACCTATGCTATCATACCCCTAATAGGATTCTAAGTCCATGAAAAGTTCAAATATAACCAAGGAAAATTAGAAAAAAATGAAAAACAATCACCTACAGGGGAATTCATGGCCCAAAATGTATGTATCTTATGACCATTTCCAGGTGGTCACGACCCAATAGTTGTGCAACCCATGACCGATTTCTCTAGTGTGAACCCATTGGTCCTGGTCATCTGCAAAATTGGGGGAAAAGGCCCAAATTTGTCCTGAGTTTGAAAGATCAAAAAGATCTTCTCAATGAGGGAGTGACAAGGAAGATTATAAACTATATAAAAGTTTTAGAATCATGAAAAGAAATGGGAAATTTTAACTAGAGAAGAATCAAATATTCCTTGCCAGTGGAGTTACCGGTTTTGTTATGGATAAATGTATCCCATAGATAAGTTATACCTACCTTGGACCTTCCCTTCGTCCAAGACAGATAACATGTATATATAACTATGGGGTTTCCCTAGATCTAAACAAATTGATTCCTTTTTACTCTAGGAGAGAGAGAATGGAATATCATTTTAATGGTGGTTTTCCTCATATGCCCCAGTTGATGTAGCTCCCGAGATCTAGTTCCAGCTCCTATGGTATGCTCCCTACACATAAGAAATGAATGAAAACCAATCTATGAATTCTCCAAGCATTAGGAAATAACATTTATGGTCCAGATCTAATTTGATCTACTCAAGGAGAGATTAGATCTATCATTTGCAACTGAATAGAACGGTATAGAGAGAGGAAAACACATAGATCTATATTAATGAATAAGAGAAGTACATCGATCACCTAACCATACCTTGAGTCATGAAAGCGTTTCTCTTGTGTTCCTTTCTCTTTCTCCTCCTCAAACTTCATTGAAGTAAGGTAAAACTAATATGAAGGCTGAAATATGTGGAGAAGCTCCTATGAAAATCCAACAACGTGTGCCTATGAATGATTCTTCCTCCTCTTTTCCATGGAATTCCTTCCTTATATAGACTAGTGGAGGAGGCTAGGAGAGGCTTCTATATCCATAGAACTCAGAACTCAACTATATTTATATTTCCCAAGCTCCTATCACGACATAAACAACTCACCTAGTGTTGATCTCCTTGGAAATAACCAATTCTAGAAGACTATAGAGGTGATAAAAAAAATGCAAGGTAGTTCATTAGTGATCGATCAAGCCATATTAATGGGATCAGTAGAAAATGTCCTAAAAATAATCGAAAAAAACCCAAGAGATTATTTATCAGAATAATATCATCAATATGTCCTTCATGATATTCTAGGGTGAGAAATAAGGTTGTAACATATGCCCTCTACTGTGTGAGGTCAAAAGAGGAACAAATGGAAAACATACATTATGGAAATGGTCACCGATGTAAGATAGTGTAAGGATGGATAAAATAGGCTAGGAATCTAAGGAGTATATCTAATTAAACATCAAGGATATATATATCATCCCCGAGATATTCATAACCATGCTCAGAAGAGAGACAAGGCATGGTTGCCAACACAATAGACTGTGGATCCATGAACTGAAATGCAAGGCCATGGCCACAAAAAATTACATAGTGTATCCTTGTCAAAAAATAGATCATATCCATGATCAAATAGAATGTGGATCTATGTCACAACATACATTAGAAAGAGATCAAGCACAACTTGAGAGAAATACCTAGAAATGAAACACCTTTTAACAAACACAAACTGGATGAAAAAGGGATTAAAAACACTACTGGATCTAAAAACATCTTTTGGGGACATTTTCTACATCACCACTCAATATTATCTCAAAGATAATCAAGACCTACCTTATAAATTCCCTTGGTCCAAGACAAACGACGGGTATAGATAATTATGGGGTTTCCCTAGATCTAAAAAATTTGATTCATTTTAACACTAGGAGAGAGATAATGATATACCTTTTTAACAATGCTTGTCCTTGTATGTCCTGGATGATGTATCTCATTAGATCCAACTCTAGCTCCTGCAATCTACTCCATGCACACAAGTAACAAACAAAAACCAATCTATGAATTATCCAAGTGTTATGAAATAACAATTATGTTCTAGATCTAATCTGATCTATTGAAGGAGAGATCAGATCTATCATTTGCAACTGAATACAATAGTATAGAGAGGGGAAAAAACATAGATCTATATTAATGAATAAGAGAAATACATAAATCACCTAACCATACATTGATTCATGAAAAAAAATATCCTTTGTCCCTTGCTCTTGATCCTCCTCAACCATCACTCAAGCAAGGAAAACTCGATCTGAAGGATGAACTATGTGGAGACACTCCTCTAAAAATCTAGCAACATGTACCTGTTAATGATTCTTCCTCCTCCTTCCCATGGAATTCCTTCCTTATACAGAATACTGGAGGAGGCTAGGATATGCTTCTAGATGTCTAGAAATGAGTGAACGCAACTAGATTAAGTGTTCTCAAGATCCTTTCATGAGATAACCAACTCACCGAGTATTGATCTCCTCAAAAATAGCCAATTCTAGAAATTTACTAAGGCGGTCATGGGCCATCAATAATGCAGATAGAAACCATTCGCAAGATACAAAGTAGTTCATCAGTGACTTGTCACGCCGTATTAGCTGGCTTAGCAGTGACCATCCTAAAAAATCAATGAGACCAAGGAAAAAGAGTGTGTCTCATCATAATACATCAACATGTCCTTTATGATACCCTAGGGTGCCAAATAAGGATGTAATAAATTCTCCCTAATGTGTGAGGTTAGAAGAGGAATGGATTTACAAAATACATTATGAAAATCGTCACCAACATTAGGGGACATAAGGAGGGAGAAAAGAGGTCAAGAAGCCAAGGAGTACCTACAATCAAACATCAAGGATATATAGATCATCCCTGAGGTAGGAATACTCATGCTCTAAAGAGAGACAAATCATAGCCACCAACACAATACACTATGGATACATGAAGTAAAATGCAAGACCGTGGCCACAAAAAAGTACATAGTGTATCCATGTCAAAAAATAAATCATAACCACAAGAAAATATAATGTGGATCTATGTCATTGCATATATTAGGAAGACATTGATCACAAGTGGAGAGAAACACCTAACAATGGAACACCTTTTAACAAACACAAACTAGATGCAAAGCGGACAAAAACACACTAGTAGATCTAAAAATATATGTTGGGGATGCTACCAAGATCACCACTCGCTAGGTAGAAAAATCACTCAAGTAAGCAACCTAACAAAAACAATAAAGAAACCTGAAAATAACTTCACTCAAAATAAAAAAGAATAGGCTCACACGGGGATAATATCTATGCTACAAACCCCTAACGAGCTTCTAAGTCTAAGAAAATTTCATATCTAATGAAGTAAAGTAAAAAAAATATGAAAAATAGTCACCTACAGGGGTGATTGTGGCCCAACAAGTATGCTTCTAGTGACCATCTATAGGTGGTCGCAGTCCAACAGTTATGCAACCCATGATTGGTCACTCTAGTGTGAACCAGTTAGTCATGACCATTTGTAGAATTGGGGGGGATAGTCCTAGATCTGGCCCAGGTCTGACAAATCTTCAAGATATTCTCTCCGAGGGAGTGATAGGGAAGATTATAAACTACAGAATTTTTTTAGAAGGCTAAAAAGAAAGGGAAAATGTGAAATAGAGAAGAATCAAATATTCCTCCCCAGTGGAGTCACATATTTTGTTATGGATAAATATAGCCTACATATAATTCAAACCTCCCTTGGAACTACCCTTGGTCCAAGACAAACAACGGGTATAGATAACCATGGGGTTTCCTTAGATATAAAAAATTGATTCCTTTTTACACTAGGAGAGAGAGAGAGAGTAACATACATATTTTAATGATGTTTTACCTCATATGTTCTGGTTGATTAAGCTCCCAAGATCCATCTCCAACTCCTGCAATTTGATCCTACACACAACCAATGAATGAACACCAATATATGAATTATTCGAGTGTTACAAAATAGCAATTATAGTCTAGATCTAATCCGATCTACTCAAGGAGATATCAGATCTATCATTTGGAACAGAATAAAACATTATAGAGAAGGGAATACACATATATTTGTATTAATGAATAAAGGAAATACATCAATCACCTAACCATTCCTTGGGTCATGAAAGAGATACTCCTTTGGCCCTTTCTCTTGCTCCTTACCAACCTTCACTCATGCAAGGAAAACCTGATCTAGAGGCTGAAATCTATGGAGAAGATCCTCTAAAAATCCAACATTATGTACATATGAATTATTCTTCCTCCTCTTTCCCATGGAATTCCTTATATAGACTATTTTAGGAGGCTAGGAGAGGCTTCTAGATATCTATAACTTATTGAACTCAACCGTATTAAGAGTTCCCAAGCTCCTATCATGAGATAACCAAATCACCTAATGTTGATATCCTCTAAAAGAACCAATTGTATTGGTATGTACTTCATGAGACCCTAGGGTGGAAATTGACATTGTAACAACAAGAATAGTCACAACCATGCTTAAAATTGTGAAAGTTTCAAAAACACAAGAATGTCATTGACTTATACTTGGATTATGGACCTTTCAAAGCCTGTCACTATGACTAAATAGAATGCAAGAGAGCATGAACAAGTGGACAATGATTTTGTATGTTATCAACCCACCCCATGAATATGGGCTCTTGAATTGTTTGAAGAGTCAAAACATGCAAAGAAAGGTGATTCTAGTAGAATGGCATGTCTAGTACTAGGATCCTAGTGACCATGCATTGTAGATTTTCCAAGTGACACTATATCTATAAATCAAGGAAGTATATTTTCTAGAAAGAATATGTTGGAGAGGGTCATCAATGGTATTGAAATGATGTTGGTATTGAAATGAGGTAGATATGGAACTACTAGCATGGTAATAGAGTACATCCATACATATTATTCAACCTGGACTGAGAAATGTAGAAATAAACTACCTATTCAATACATCGAGGATATGAGGCTCAAGGAAATCATGTTTGTGATCACATAGATTATGGGTTCAAATACACCACATCTTTCCTCTCAAGCCTTGATCTAATATGGAATTGAGTGTTTGAGGCCCACTATCTATGACTAGTGTTCAGGATTGGTGGTCAACATGAAGGGCCAATTAACTACACATAGGATAGGGATGCATAAATAATTTGGATACGCTAGAATTTTATGTTCACTCTTCCTTGATAGATTTCCAACCATGTGTCCCCACATTTCCACTCCTCTGACTAGGCCTAAAAATCCCAAGATGCGTATATGGCCTCACCTCATGGCCAATCTTAGAGAAGGACTCCTCATGAGTACTTTTGTATACGATTTCTCTTACTGGTGGGGTTAGTAGATAGTGATTATCAATGATTTACCCTATGCCAAGACATACTTTTAGCATGATACGAAGTTGTATTTACCCCACAAATCCCAATGGGACCCCATTAGTGAGTCAAATTTGTTTTTAAGTTTTTCAAATAATTTTTTAATTTTTTTGGATTTTGAAAAGGTATTTGATTTTTGTTATTTTGAAAAGGTATATTTATTTCTTTTTAATGTGTAATTTCACTAACACAATATTTTGGTGGCATAGATGTACCTCTAGTGCACCAAGTTGGGTTTCCCTAAAATCACTACAAATGTAGAGAGAGGGATCAGCCAAAGGAGAGTGAGGAAACAACAAATTCTATTGATACACTTTGATATCTAGGGAGTAACATTGAGGTTTTGACCATAGGAGTACCCATGACCCATGTATAGGTTGTCCTATTATGGATACATAAGAGTGTGGTGGGAGTTCCATGACCATTGTTGTGACTATTACATAGAGTATCCATAATAAGTGTATGCTACCAAGAGAAACATGCAATTTTTGACCTATTCATGTGGGAAAAATTCCCTTCTCAATAACATGGATTCTCCCTAATGTGAATTCCCAATTAGAAATCACACTATTTGAAAAAGGGAACCCATATAGATTATTATATGAAATCAATTGCTGGGTTTTATTCTTTTAAAGTAATAAAAAGAAAACGTTGAATGTGATATTGTCTCTAATATAAGTGTAGGATACAATTTTATGAAGAAAACTGAGGTATTATGAGGCTTCCAAAATAGGTCTATCTTTGATATAAATTTTGGCTCTAAGCTCAAAATCCAAAACTGTCCTTTGTTGTTGTTTTAGAACAACAAGCAGTCAAGCACTTTCTGCTCATAATTTTTATGGTTAAGTGCTCTTTTGAGGTTCCCTTGCAAGTGTTTTTGTAACCAAATGTTAGCACATGCAACATACTCAAAACAATAAACACTCTTCTAGATATTTACAACTCTAAAATGTTGATCTACACATCTAAGCATGAATGAAAATGGACACAGGTATTTTTGGTCAACATGACCCTGGATAACCCCCCCAAGGAAAATCAGTTTGGAGATAGATGTATATAGAAGATCTCAAAGAAAAATGTACAACAAGGAAAACATATACAAGTGAACTTGGTACAATAGCAACCAATCTCATATGCTTTGGATTCCCTTGAAGATGTTCCTGCTAGCCCATTGAAGCTAGGCACCCTTTTCCTTGGTGCACCCTTCTTCCTTTGTTAACCCTTGGCCCCCTTTCCTTGTTTCTTACCTTGCATTTTCCTTTTCTTGAACCTTTAACCTTTTCCTTTGTCTTTTCTTTTCCCGTGGTCTTATGCCCTCCTCACAAGAGTGCTTCCCTCCAAGGCTTGGTGCGCACTAAGCCTAAGTGCACCCCTCCTCTAGCAAAATTCCACAAATGGTGTGCACCCTCCTTCACCCTTGTGCCCTCTACTCCTCTAGAGTGTGCCTCACTATTGTGAATGAGTCTCCTTCTCAAGGTGTGCATCTCTCTCTCAAAATTCACCCCTCCACAAGCTAATGCACCCCTCCTCTTCAAGAATGTGCCCCTACACAAGATGTTTCCCAAGCCTCCATGGTAGACTCTCCATGCAAGATAGCACTGAAGCTATGGATTCTCCTAAACCCTTGACCTCATGTTCCCTCTACTCCTCAATAAATTCACCCAAGAGCTTCTCAATTCTCCTCCTCTCCTCTCAAATCTCTCAAGTGAAGAATTAATCTATTGTTGATTAAGGTTGGTTGTCATTGATGTCAACCCTTGAAGAAAGCCCTGTAGAAAAAAGATTGGGTAATGGAACCAAGATTGTTTGATGTAAAGATGACTCATTATTGTCTTTTCATGGTTGATAATAAGTACAAATGGATGAACTCCAAATTGGTCCCCTTATGGTGAAAGCCCTCAYGGGAAGATGCTTTGCAGATTGAGTTATCCTAGAAGTATGGTTAGAGAACCCATGCTTATTTGTGGAATAATGAGATGAACGCTRGTGAATTTGTTAGTGAAACTATCCTATATGGATATTTCTTGTCATTCCATTTCTGGTGGTATGTGGAACGTCACATAAATCCTCATGGTTAGAGAGTTATGGCCATGAGAAGTTGGAGAACCTAGGTTTGGGTAATGGACCCAAGTTTGTTTGATGGATAAAGGTATGATTTTTGATATATTTTCAGGTAATACTATTCTATATGGATATTACATGTCATTCCATTTTTGGTGTTATGTGTAACGTCACATAACTCCTCACGGTTTGAGAGTTATGGCCTTACGAAGTTGGAGGACCCTCATATGTCATCTAGAAGCCCCAAAAGGTCAAAGTAGGCAAAGTGGTTTAAGAGTTTTTAAAGGTAAATAATAAAGTGAAGTGATGAGTGCACTATAATTCAAAGTGAATACAAAATCAATTATTTAAATAATAAATTTAAGGGAGAAATTAGAAGTGGGTTAACCCTAAAATAAGGAAAGTGGGCAAACTGACCTAGAAGATGTTTTTAAGGAAGCTACTTGGAGAGTATAAATAAGAGGCAAGGATATCTCATTTAAAACACACTTGACCATATTGAATATGAATAGGTTTCTGAGGTAACCACATGATATCTAACCGAATTTATGAGGGAAGGTAAAGAAAACAAGGTCGGAATTCAAGGAAGGATAAATTCTTTTAATGATGCTTTCTAAGGTATGTTATTTACAGGTCATCTCACCATTTTTGCAATAAATTTTTATAGAATGACTCAGACCATGGAATTTCTATTCCATTTAGTAAACATATCCAAGTATCTTTGGTAAAAAATTCAGCTTGTGGGTCATTGTATTTTTGGAGTTAATCTCCGTGGAAAATAAGGTTTGTGGCTAGTCCTGAAACTAGTCAAAAACAAGTGTTTCGGGTAAAAACATCATAGCTTCTTCATAAAATATCCAAATTAAGTAATACAAAATGTGTTGGTTAGAGTACAGTATTTTGTATGTTGTGTAATAGTTTCATATATATTCAACAAATATTCCATGCAGGGCACTCTCTACAAGGTCTTTCTCTAGAATAAGACAAAATTCAGAAAGGTATGTCATTTTTTCTATAACTACTTTTCTGAGAGGTTCCAAGTAGTGAAACCTGGAGGAATTGCATAAAAAAACACTGAAGAACATTGTGTATCAGTTTTATATCTTTATTCATTACAGGTACAAAGTTATGATTATTTCAAGTTAGGGTTGTTGATTAATCCAAAACTAGTCATGTGAGACTAAAGAAAAGTTTGATGTAAATGCTAGTCTCTTGTTGTTTAAAGTTAAGGAAGGTTTGCATGTATGTGATCATATACACCAGGTCTATTACAAAGTTATAAATAATATTTGGATGATGAAATTGATGAGGAATTTTGGTTTAGGTACAAGTTGGGTACATGGTTGAGACAAGTAGTTCATGAGTTGGCACATACATGAGGTGTATAGTTGATGATGTTAGTACATATTGATGAGTCATAGTTGATGAGTAGTTGACACATGATTGGTACATACTTGGTACATGGTTGGTTGCACTTGTTTATGGTACAAGTTGGTGCATGGTTGATGCACTTGTTTATGGTACATTTTGATTATAGGTTGAGGTACAGGTTGATGCATGGTTGATGCATGGTTCAGGTTTATTGGTACAGGTTTACAACGGTATATCTCACAGTGATAGTGTGACAGTGGTTCCATCATTCTACTTATACTTCAGGGAAGTTGGACGGGGAAAGGAAAGATGGTTGTAGCCACCTTTCGGTTGTAGCCAGAGAACATAGGGGGATTGTAGCCTCCTTCTCGTTGTAGCTAGAGAATTGGGGAGTTGGATATTCCCTAATGTTTTAGACTGAGAAACTAGGGGGTTGGAGCCTCCTTCCAATTGCAGCTAGAAAACAAAGGAAGTTGGTGCTTCCAATGAATGTAATTCTTCAAGACATATAAGAAATATCATTCTGTGGTTTTCTCTCGATTTGGGTTTCCATGTAAAACACTGGTGTATTGTGTATGTTTGGATTGTTCATTTCTTATTTCTCTTTATTGGATAATAATTCTACATTGATATAACACTTGGATTATTTGAAGAAAATGGATTATAATTACGCTATTACTGATTCCCCCCCTGCTCAGTAATCCAACATCTATTCCTTACCATTTTTCCTCCTTTAGCCTTTCTTTGGCCAAACCCTAAAAGATCAATGGCCTAGATCCAATCTAGCCATGTCTAATCAATGGGTGAGATTTAATCCAAAAATCTCACTTAGGAAACCCACTTTCCCAATTTTCCTTAGTTTCCCTCGTGTCCTTTAATTCACCCACAAAGTGAATTAAATGCCACTTTAATAACCTAAGTGACATATTTCACTTTTGACTTAAACTCCTAAGTCAACGTAAAATTAGAACATAAAGTAAAGTAATAAGGGTAATAGTCTCCCCCTTTGTGTTTAGAGACACACAAACATAAGGGAACCACTTTCCAAGGTACCGAAATCTCAACAATCCCTCTTACCAAGGAAAGTGCCATTCACCCCCAATCATGGATGATTTTAGGGGCTAAATTTCGCTCATGGGCTAATTTTCCATGGTTTTTCCAAAAACGAGATTCACTATTTTAAAAATTATTCGCCCAAATTCTATAGGATAAAATTATTTTACCTTAAAAATCGCCAAAATTTTATAAAAACTATATAAAATCCTTAGAAATTTGAA
>JASDQU010587604.1:6697-17682 GCA_032191745.1 Picea mariana | reverse complement strand
CCCTTTCCTAGCTTTTGTTTGAGCTTCTGCTCGATTTTGACAACATATCGGTAGGCCGCGCCAAAGGATGAGATGTCCAGAAATTCCATTTCGGTCTGGATGTATCTATGCAGAGCACCACAATACTTGAGCACCAGATGTTGCTCAGAATATTTGATACCCAGCTTGGTGCGCAAGGTATGGAAGATATTTGTGAAATCTGGCACTGCTTGGTCTCTTTCTTGCCACAGTGTGGTCCATTTGGTATACAATTTGTTATAACTTCTGACAAGGTAGTATTGTTCTTTAATGGCATTCCTGAAGGATTCCCAGGTGGTCGTGACTATAAATAATGAGGGTTCCTCTATTTCCTTTTGCTCACAGAAAGTTTCCCGCCAATCTTTGTCATGGGGAATGACTTTGAGGAGTGAAAAAGTAATATTTTCTCTATTCGAAAAGTTATGGACGGAAAAATACCCTTCTAGTAGATTCAACCACTTGTCTACAGCATCTGCATCTATCTGAACTTCAAATATAGGAATATCGAAGTTTATTTGTACCTTGAAGGGGGCGGTGCCTCCGCTCGAAGAAGATGTGTTGCCTGTTGGTAGCCGCCGCAGGATTTGCGCGAAACTGTCCATCATCTCGTTCCTCTTTTGCGTGAGGGCTTCCTCAAGCATCATTTTGAAAGGATCTCTTGTCCCATCATCTTTATTTTCTCCTGCCATGAGAGGTTGCTTGGGCATGCGAGAGATTTTTTCCTCAAGAGAAACAAGCTCGAGACCCAACTCTTTGTACTCCAACCTCGTTGGGGACATGCATTAAGACGACAAGGAGCAGACCGCTCCGATACCACTAATCCAGATTTTATGAGTAGAACGAAATGACTACAAATTATTAACAGGTGTTTAACACAAAATAACAAATATACAGTAAAACTGGTTTTCTATTCAATAAAGAAATGATGAAATTGTAAAATGCAGTGGAAAACAAGCTTGCTGGAATGGTTGATCCAAGANATGCTCAAAAAAAAAAAATCTCGGAATTGAGTGAAACTAATTCCATTGTGACCGGCTCATCGCGCTGATTTCGGCCATATATTTATTTTTTCAAACGAGCTTTGTATGCGAGAGTTATCACACTCTTACCGTTTTCTCAAACAGCTAAAAAGTCAAAGGTCAACTGGCAAAAAATCAATGTTGACGTCAGCATGACATCACCAAAGCAAAATTAATGATATTGATGTGGAAGCGACATGTGGCAGCACTTGACTGGGCAGATGACAAATCAATCAGAATTGGACATGTGGCTAATATTTGGTCAAATGCGGTGGTGCCACGTGGCCCAGGCATGGGCAACCACGTGGCACCCAGTCAACAGTCAAAGTGGCAAGTTTTAAAATTTTTGGGATACATGGGTTTTGAACCCATGAACGATATCATAACCCACAACCGAGAGCCCTTTTACCAATGCGCCACAATGTGACTTGTTTTATATAACAAATATTAAAATATAAAAAGTGCATTAAAGTATGGCGTGGAAGGGGGTGGCTAGGGCCCAGCCCGTGGTCGCTTGTCATCCCATATAACCTGGAGCGCGGGCACCACACATCTAACCACCTGTGCACTTTTAGCACTTGGTCCCATTTTTTTACGCAATGACCCAAAGATCACGGGCTAGCGCAATCTTAGGGCCAGCGCTTGGCCATATTAAGATGCATATGACCATTTTTTAGCGGGGGGGGCGCCTGATTTGGGGGCTTAAGACCAAATTTTATTCATAAATGGGTTTTTACTATAGTTTTTGGCAATTTTAATTGATTTTTGCCTGTAATAAGAGATTTAACGACCAGAAATTGGTTTTTTGAGGATATCTTGGCCATTTGGAGGGGGATTTGATCCCAGAAAGAGGCTAGATCTTCAGGGGAAGTTGGGCTTCCTCATCTGAGCCTTAAAACTATATAAACCAAGATTTTTTAAGCTTTGAGAAGAACTTTTGATGCAGGGATTTGAAGGAGCAACTTGTAATTTTTGGTCTTTTCTCATGTTTTGAGAGGTGTTTTTCTCATGTTGTTGAGAGGAGTTTGATGATGCATGTATGAATCTGAGCAAGGAGGTCTTGCAACGCAGATCTGAAGCATGTTATGTAATAGCAAAGAGCCTATGTAAGAGAACTTTGAGCATTTTAAAGAGCAATAAAGAGGTCCTCCACTTGGAAGCGGGCCCGGAGACGTAGCCAACAATTGGTGAACTCTGTTAACAAGTTCTTGTCTCTATTTATCTTTTTGTTTTGTTGTTCTCTTATCTTCATTTGCAACATGATTATTAATGGTTGATCTCTTTAAATCATTAATGAGCATCAATTAAAAGTCACATTTGATATTCCGCAAACAAGATAATAAGTTTATGTATTTTGCATTCTTATCGATTTGATGCATAAAGTACATTAAACCAACTTCCAATTTATCAGTAATACCTTCAATTTTTTTATCAATGGTGGCGGCTTATCTCTGAGAAGAGATGTGATGGTTGCGCTCATTTGCAAGAAGATGATTACTCTGAAGACCTTTTTGCAATAAAAAAGAATGCCAGAAACCCTAGACATCCAAAAACCTAACCCTAGGAGATGAAGCGCCAAAAGTCATGTGGGCCCCGTTTGGGTAAGTTAGTACATCAACTTCCCGGGGTCGTAACTTTTGCATACGATCTCCATTTTAGGCGCATGATAGCCCGTTTGAAAGGTATTGTCGAGGAGATTCATATTGCTCCCCGTTTTCCCAAAAAAACGTCATTTAGGGCCTCAAAACGGTTTCAGAAGTTTCAGGACCCGAAAACTGCTAAAAATAGTAAATTACCAAAATTGCCAAAATATTGTTTTGAGTCAGTTGGAAAACGTGGGTGGCCACCGATATCCACCTAGATCAAGTACACACGTCTGGCATCAAGACCAATTGGCTAACCCTTGGCGTTAAGGGTAATGTCTCTTTATTTTCAAACAACTTCATATTCCTAGCCAACTAGACTCCCTAAGCAATGTTTAGAGGAAGGGCTCTGATCGTTTTTGTGTCCTTGTTGTTACACCAAATCATAATGGCCTCTTCAATGTTGTCTCCTACTTAGACATTTTGATACCCTATCATTCTTTCCACTTCCTTCCAGACTTCCTTTATGAACAGACATGTCACAATGATATGTAGATTTTAACCTTGTACAATATTTTATTGCAAACAGATTTTCAATAAAAGAATAGAAAAGATACAATGGAAAATGCACACATTACACAGAGATTTTTCCCCTGGAAACCCAAACCGAGAAAACCAAAATATTATATATCCATTCATAGTGATACATTGTTTACAATACAATATACATATAGGAGCCAGCGGCATCCAAAACCCTAACCCAATGAATTGGATTAGTCAACAACCTTAATTCCTTAACCGAAAATAGAAAACCATGGGAAAAAACCATGTGCTGAAAAAATTCCCAACAATGGACATGAAAATCGAGGCAACTTGAAAATCAAGGCAAAAATGTGACACATTTCTCGAGGCAAAAAAAAATCTCAGGGGCGCTACCCCTGAACCCCCTCAAACCCCCCTACGCGCCTAGCGCAATGTAGAAAACACTAAGGCTAGTCATGCAAAGAATATAACACATACCCAACATTCTCCCACTTATTGTTTTCTTTGCATATAGGGGGTTACATAGTCAACAATCCAGGGCAGCAATGCCCATGGATCCTCTACACCAAGAGAACTTCTCAATGCTCACAGATTTTGTCAATGAATCTGCAACATTCTTCAAAGTGTCCACCTTCATCAACAACTCTTTCTTTTCTTCAACCATGTCTCTCACAAAGTGATATTGAATATCAATATGTTGTCTTTGAATGATAAGTCGGGTTCTTCGCTAGAAAAATTGCACTCTGACTTTCACAATCTATCCTTATAGCTTGTCATACCAACCCAATACCTGAACATGATATTTGTAACCACACGGTTTCCTTACTTGCATGAGTGGCTGCCATGTATTTAACTTCTGTAGTTGAAAGTGCCACTAGAGCATGTCTTTTGCTCATCCAACCAATTGCTCCTCCAAACAGGTAAACACATACCCGCTTGTAGATCTCCTACGATCCATATCTCCAACCCAATCTACATCCACAAATCCATGTATGTCCAACACTCTATCCAATCCTGGTCTTCCTTGGTAGCACAAACTCTAGCTAGCAGTGCCATGCAAATACCTGAAAATCCTTTTTACTGTTGTCCAATGCTCCTTCCCTGGTTTTGACATATACCTGCTCAAAACTCCCACTGCATGTGAAATGTTCGGTCTAGTATAGACCATTGCATACATCAAACTGCCAACTGCACTCGCATATGGAACACGAGACATGTCCTCCTCCTCTTCACATGTCTTGGGGCACTGATCCACAAATAACTTTACACCAACAGAAATAGGGACCTTAACCAGTTTACATTCCTGCATATTAAACCTCTGCAATATTGTCTCGACATATTTTCTCTGATTTAACCATAGTTTCCTCTTTTTCCGATCTCTTTTAATTTCCATGCCCAAAATGAAATTTGAAGCACCGATATCCTTCATGTCAAATTTAGAGGACAACTGAGTTTTCACATTCTAGATAACTTCCTTATTGTTTCCTATCAGCAACATGTCATCCACATACAAGACCAAATAAATCAAATGATCACCAATTAATTTGAAATGCACACAGTGATCCTCTTTGCTTCTTGTGAAGCCAAGTCCCAACATATAAATATCAAATTTTTGATACCACATCCCTGGTGGTTGTTTTAAACCATACAGGGACTTTTTCAGCTTGCATACCAGCTCCTTCTTTCCCTTCATAGAAAATCCTTTTGGTTGCTTCATATAGATTTCTTCTTTCAGATCCCCGTGTAGGAATGTTGTCTTCACATCCATCTTTTCTACTTTAAAATCAAATGCAACAAAAAAATATAATAGAAATCTTATAGAAGTTAACTTGGCAACAAGAGAAAAAATCTCACCGAAATCAATTCCCTCAACCTAGGAATAACCCTTTTCTACTAACTGAGTTTTGTATTTCTCCACTTTGCCTTCTGCATTCAGCTTCTTTTTAAATACCCATTCAATGCCAATGGGCTTTCTTCCAGTCGACAACTTCGCTAGATCCCAAGCCTCATTCTGATCCAATGCTGTCATTTCTTCATCCATGGCCTTTTTCCAGAGCTTTCCATCCTATGAATCCACTGCCTCCCTGATAGTTGTAGGATCATCATCAGTAATAGACAAAGAAAAATTTGAACGAAAATCATAAGGAGTATACCTTTCCAGTATCCTTCTCTCTCGAACTGATCTCCTCAATACTGGAGTATGAGGATATTCTTCTTTTAATTCTTGTTCTTTTGTAGAGTATGATACATCATCCTTTAAATCAAACTCTATTTTCTTTGGTTCTTCCTTACTTGGTAGGAATTCATGTTTAACAACATCCTTCATTTCTCTAAATACCACATCTCGGCTATACACAACCTTCTTAGTTTCTAGGTTCCAAAGCTTATAACCTTTGAGACCATCTTTATACCCAATAAAGATACACTTTTCAACCTTCTTATCTAGCTTACTCATGTTTTCCTTTGGAACATGAACATAGGCCTCATAGCTAAATACATTGAGATGTGTAAGAGAAGGTTTCTTACCGGTCCATACCTCTTGTGGAGTCTTGTCATCCAGCACTAATGAGGGTGATTTGTTCACCGAGTAACATGCAGTACCCACTTCCTCTTCCCAGAATTCTTTCCCTAACCCAACACCACTGAGCATGCACCTTGCTTTTTCCATCAACGTCGTGTTCATCCTTTCTGCAACTCGATTTTGTTGAGGTGTATATGGAGTAGTCTTCTACCTTGCTATACTGCACTTCTTATAGAATTGTTCAAATTCATTCCCGCATAACTCTCCACCATTATCTGTCCTCAACACCTTAATTCTTTTCTCTATTTGATTCTCAACAAGAGCCTTAAACTCTTTAAACCTGTCAAAGACTTCAGATTTCTTCCTGAGGAAATATATCCAAGTATTCCTCGAAAAGTCATCTATAAATGAGACATAGTACACAGATTTTCCCAATGATGGAACCGACACAGGTCCAAACACATCACTGTGAACTAGCTGTAAAATTCCTTCTGCCCTTGTTGCACCAGAGGGGAATCTTACCCGATTTTGTTTCCCATATACACAATGTTCATAGAAATAAAAATCCATGGAGCAGTCAGACATACCTTCAACCATATTTTTATCGTGTAGTAGTCGAAGACCCTTCTCTCCGATATGCCCCAGTCTTTGATGCCACAACATAACCTTTTTCTCGAGAGACTGTAGGAGTTATTTCTTCTTCAACTCCAATATCAAGAACAATGAAACTATTACACTCATCACTAATAATGCTTCATTGTAGCTTATACAGAGTTCCAAACCAAACTCCCTTCAACAACACCATTGCTCCTCGGACCATCCTATAGGTTTCCTTTTCAAATATTGTTTTTACCCCTGCATCGTCCATTTTGCTTACATAAATCAAATTTATGGCCAATCCTGGGATGTGCAGAACACCAGGTAGTGCTCTAATCCTTCCATCTATGAGCCTCAACTTGACTTTTCCTCGAACTATGATTTTGGTTGTCGATTCATCACCTAGGAAAACATTGCCTCCATCATACCTTTCATATTCACAGAACCACTCCCTGTGGGGAGTCATATGAAAGGATGCACCTGAGTCAACGAACCGTGCCTCATGATCTGCATGTGTGCTTGAAGAAGACAAGTACACATCCCTTCCTTCTTCCTTGGAGGTATTTTCTTCTGTAGAAGGAGATTCTCCAGATCCCTTCTTTTTCTCAACTTTGGATCTACACTGCTTCTTATAGTGCTCTTCTTTTCCACATCTCGAGCATACCTTTACAAACTTTATGGGAGACTTAGATATTCCCTTAGACTTAGATATCCCACCTGAGGACTTAGATCTATTTCTTTCCTAGGAGCATCCTCTTGCAAATAATGCATCTATGATTTGTCCTTCCATGTTCTTTCGTCTCATCTCCTTCAACAACAAGGATGAGACCGCTTCATCAAACTTCAAGGCAGTTGTATTACTACCTAAGGTCACAACCACACTATCACACAAGTCTGGTAAAGAGCACAATAAACTGATACACTTATATTCATCTGAAATTTTAATCTCAACAAATATTAATTGACTTACCACAGTATTGAAGGTGTTCAAATGCTCTGCCATCGAGTCTCCATCTCTCATCCTTGGGTTATACAAATTCTTTCTCAAGAATAGTTTATTTACTAGGGACTTAGACTGATACAACTTCCCCAACTTATCCCATAAATCTTTGGTTGTAGCTTCCTCTCACACATTCAGTAATACTGAATCCGAGAGACAATTGGCTTGTGCTCTTCGCCTTTTGATCCAACTTTTTCTAGTCATCTATTGAAGGTCATGTAGGTGCAGTACTTGGATCCATTTCGATCCACTGATCTATGTCCACCAACATATATTCCATCTTGAGCTTCCACATCTCAAAAAATTTCCCATTAAACTTATCGATCTCCATTTTTGAATTGCTCGCCATTTCTTTTCACCTGAAAAACCAATACCATAGATCTCCCACTATAACAAGGCTTATCACTGTTCTGAGCCAAACCCTTGACCACAAAGGTGTCCCTCTGAAGCCAACAAAGCTATGATACCAAATGTAGATTTTAACCTTCTACAATAATTTACTGCAAACAGATTTTCATTAAAATAACAAAAAATATACAATGGCAAATACACACATTACATAGAGATTTTTCCCCTGGAAACCCAAACCGAGAAAACCAACATATTCTATATTCATTCATAGTGATACATTGTTTACAATACAATATACATATAGGAGCCAACGACATCCAAAACCCTAACCCAATGACCTAGATTAGTCAACAACCCTAATTCCTTAACCGGAAATAGAAAACCATCTGTAAAAACCATGTGCAAAAAACCACCCAACAATGGACATAAAAATAGAGGCAAAACGAAAAACAAGGCAAAAATGTGACACGTTTCCTAAGACAAAAAAAATTCTCAGGGGCGTTGCCCCCGAACCCCCATGCAAGGGGGATATCGACCCCCTGAAACCTATGAAGGGGGGGCCTAGTGGCCCCCTCTGCATGCCTAGCACAACGTAGCAAACACTGAGGCTAGTCGTGCAAAGAATATAACACATACCCAACATGATAAGTGCATTGGTTTCTTCTACTTGTTGGCATAGACTGCACCAACCAGGTCCAACAAAATTCCTTTTTTGTAGTATATCCCAAGTAGGTGCCCTATTGTTTAAGATCAACCACATGAAAATGTTGGATTTTGATGGGCTTTTTAGCTTCCATAAGACTTTCCACCACCATACTTGTTGATCCTCCCTTTACTCCTTAGCAAGGGATTTATATCCTAATTTCGCTAAATATAAATTTGATGGTTTTAGACACCTCCTCTCTGATTCTAATATTGTTATCTTTGAAAAAAAATTGTTTATATTTTCCATTCACTTGCATTATTTTCCCCTAGACCTAGCTCCCTCTAGGCCATATAAGCTTGGTGCCAAATGGTAGTCCTGGCCCAATTCACAATTTTTTTAACACAAAAAAACCTTTTGCTTTGAAATCAGTTGTGGAGATAGTATATGTCTTCCTTTACTATCGACCCATGGATCCAAGGCTATTTGAAATCTATTCCCTTTACCAACTTGCCAAAATAACTAGTTTCCAACCAAATGAAAAGCAAAGTTGATTGTTTTCTAGATTATAGAAGAATTTTGTACTCATTTAATAGGATTCCTAATCCATTCCTTCACACTGTCTGAGGCGATATATTTCTCTTTCACAACCTATACTCACAACCCTATCCCTTGAATTAACCTCCAAATTTTTTTTGCTACAAGGGATTTGTAAAAGAGAAATATGTTCTTTAGGCCCCGACCTCCTTTTTCTTTTGGTAGGTCTAGCTTCTTCCATGAAGCCAAGAAAATCCTTTTTTCTCTTATTTCTTGAACCATGTGAAGCTATAACATAAACATCTTATAAATTCTAGAACTCCTTTAGGTATCCATGCTAGCGACATCTAGTATATTGGAATCACTTCCAAGACAACTTTGACCAGAACCAGTCAACCCCCTCATGATATCCACTTGTTACACCATGTATTGATATTTTTTTCCACTTTGGCCATCAACCATTACAAATCCCCATTTTTTTACATGTTTAGCTTCAAATGAAACCCTAAGTATTCCATGCCAATATCTAGATCTACCAACTAGTAGGGAAACATTTGAGTAATGGAGGTCTTCTCCTGCTCCAAAATACCCCACAGAGAGATTGTTGATTTTTGTAGGTTTATTTCATACCTATCGTTTAACAAAATAAATCCATGGTATCTCTAAACTTTTCAATATCCCTTCTAGAGCCCTCACAAAAAAATAGTATGTCATCAACAAATAGTAAGTGAGTAATATTGTATGATGTGCCTATATTGACTCCTTTGAAACTACCATTTTTAGAAGCCTCCTTTGTTGAAATTTTGGTATGCCTGTTTAACCATAGACAATGTCACTTCATTGTCACCCAACCATATGCATTCACATATTCCACCCCGAGCACACTAACCTTTACTTAGAATAATTCTAGTAAGCCTACTCCATAATCAACAGATAAACCCTAGCCACAAAACTATTGTTGCAGCAACACAATAACCATACAAAGATAGCTTACCTTACACCAAGAGAAGCATACAAGAGAAATACTAGAAATACTAAGAATACTCCATGACAGTCGTTGCACTACTCTCTCCAAACTTGTGCCTTCTTCTGTTGTAGCTGCAGATCCTTAGATTTGCGCACTAGTTGTTGCTGCAATTGATCCTAAGATTTGCGCCCTTCTTGATGAGTGAGTGAGAGTACAAATGAGCTAAGGCACCACCTTATTTATACTTATTCTTCCAGTGAACTTTTCCCATAGGGTCGACCTGTCTTTTCTGGAAAATGTAATTTACTTAGACTTTTATGGCAGGGTTGACGTCTCTTTCTGGGTTTCTTATTTCTTTATTATTATTCTCCTTGGGTCAACTTCTCTTCTAGGGTTTCCACACATATGTTTAGTGGTTCACTTGCTTCTGGAATATTCTCTGCATCTAAGAAAGGTCATCTAGTAGGCAGAGATCCTCCCCCAGCTACCAAAACATCAACACTCCCTCTTAGCTAGGGAGGCATCTTTCACGATGTCTTCATCTAGTAGTCCACTTACTACTCTGCAATCAGTTGGTAGCACACAACTACCACAATGTCATCGGTAGCTCGAATCATCTATCACAGTCTCTGCAATCAAGTAGCACTCAGCTACTTCCAATGTGAACTGGTAGTCTCCATGGCAATTAGCTAGCAACGCACATATACTACAATGGCATCTAGTAGAACATGATTGTGTTGATCCATAATAGTACATAACTACTATCCAGTGGTGCACAACCACTCCAAGTAGCACACAACTACTATCCAGAGACACAATGTCTCTCTCCTGCAATCAAACCACCATGCAATACAACAATCTCTATTATTACGCAACAATCAGCTAGTGGCACACAACCACTACAATATGACCTCAACCATAATCATAGTCTGCCACCTCCATGACTATGCAACAATTATCTAGTAGCACACAACTACTACAATATGTCCTTAGCCATAGTCAATATCTACCACCTCCATGACTATGCATCAATCAACTAGTAGCACATAACTACTACAATATGCCCTTAGTCATAGTCAGGATCTGTATGACAATGCAACAATCAGCTAGTAGTACACAACTACTACAATATGCCCTCAACCACAGTCATACCTATGATTATGCAACAATCAACTAGTATCACATAGTTACTACAATATGCCATCA
>JASDQU010587603.1:33603-48989 GCA_032191745.1 Picea mariana | reverse complement strand
TATGGTTGAGGTATGTTCCATGGTTATCTCTTTCTGTTATTTGCTACATACACACATATAAACACATCTAAAAAGTAGATCAACAAAGTGTTTGACGAAATACCACAACCAGGAAAATGTTTTTAAAAGACACCAAAACAATGATGATCCTTGCATAATGGCTTGGGATCATTACACTCCATGAATTTTCCTTTCCTATTCAAGTAAGTACACGACCATGATTTCCCACTATGTGTATTGAATCACTCACCAAAAATTTCTATATCTAAAAGAAATATTCAAGCAAGGAAATCCATGAAACCAGGATTGGATTTGCTTTCTTCTTTTTTAACTTGAATTAACCAACAAAACTATCTGAGCAAGCATACTTCCATATATTGATAATGATTCGTTCAAGTTTTTAAACATGCCACATTTTGTAAATTGGATCCCTTATATAGATAAGGATTATAAGGATTGTTGGGCATTTTTAATCATTCCCATAGTCCAAAAATTGGCTCCCATATATAGATAACAATTGTTGGGTATTTTTAACCATGCCCATTGTCTGGAAATTAGCTCCCATATATAGATAACGATTGTTGGGTATTTTAGGGCATGTACACAGTCTATAAATTGGATTCCATAAATAGATAATGATTGTTGGGAGTTTTTAACCATGCCTAGAGTTTTTAAATTGGCTCCCATATATTGATAATTATTTCTGGGCATTTTTAAGCATTCCCATCCATCATAGCAATCAAGGAGACCCGATATTGCTCAGGCATTTTGTCAAATAGTTGGCATGAAACTTCAACAAAACCATTTTTTTTTTTTGCATACACATCAGAAGAGTGTGTTCTAGGTGAATGTATCTACTCCATCTCCGGATGTTTTCATGTGGGCATGAATGATTTTTCCTTGTGAAATGGACTTTGTTTTCACACATCTCTACAAGAGATGAGCATATGTATATGAATATATTGGATTGCCATTTTTTTAATAAAGAAAATGATCTGAGAGGATACCATTATGTAAATTGGAACGGAGATCGTTTTCAGTTGATTTACCAGTATAACTAATTTGAAAAACCAATATCCAAGTTCATGGACTACAAAAGCAGGATCTTCCCCAATAAATTGTGCTCCAATGTTGTTGATAGTGATCTAACAATAATTTGGAGTTCGGATGTCTAAATAATTTCATGGATATCATAGCATCTTTCTACAACCAAATGTTACTTTTCCCAAGAGATTGTTCAATTCAAAATTGTAGCCTAATATCAATTCAATGAAAGAAACCATATTTCCAATCAAACATAGATTAACAGTTCTCGACAATGATTCCCTATCATCTAATTCAATTTAATTTGATTTACATTACCAATTTGATTTACATTACCAGATATACAACTAACAACTAATCAGAATGCCAAAATAGGGTTAGTTGTTAAAACATATTGCATTTACAACTGGTAGGAGGAAAATTGATGTACCTACCATTTTATTACACCCAATGTCATTCACATAGATCCATTCATGTTGCCAAAAAAATAAGACATATAATCAAGAAAATGAAATGATTTTTACTAGTGTTAAGTTACCAAAGTACCAAATTGTAGGATTAATTCACATGAATATTTATTAACCAACAACAAAATATAATTCCTACTAAAATTTCAAGAACAATTATAAAGTATACCTGACTATGTTTCCAACTGTGATAGTTGAAATTATGCTTTAGTTCCAATTTCCTCAGGATTTCCAACTCTCATGGTGTTAATAGTTTCCTCCCAACAATACTCAAGGAAAACTTTTTTCCCTAACCCTGAGCTTTATGGGATCGTAACTTAGCCACCACAACTCTTCATGTAAAATTATGAATTTTTCATTTTATTTTAATTATTAAATCCTTATTATTCATCACTCCCCCCACCCCACATCTATCATTTCCCCTTTTTTCTTAATTATTCATTTTTCTTCAATGGTAATTCACTTTTTCAATAAAATAAAAGTATTTCTAAGAGGTCCTTAAAAGTGGGTAGTTAATTTAGGAATTAATTCAACCCTGGGGTCTTTTAAATTTTTCCAAAGTTTACTTCAGCATCAAAAACAATGAGATGTTGGAAAGTAAGGCCATCCCACCTTAGTGCAAGGATTGCTTGGAAGTGCATTCCTTGCATAAGGAATAATAGATGGACTTATCCTACCTCAAGGGTTTTCTCTACAATTTTCTTTTGTTAAGTGTTTTGTGTGAGTGTTTTCCTTTATATATAGAAATATTTATTGTTATTCCCATTAGGTACACTACAATTGCTATGTGCCTCATATATGAAAATATAAAATATAGAAGAGAAATCCTTAACCTAAAAAATAAACCAAACACTCCCACAAAACACTCAACACAAGAGAATTATAGAGAAAACACTTGAAGCATGGTAACGCCATCTATTATTCCTTATGGAAGGAATGCACTCCCAAGCAATCCTTGTTTGTTACAATAACAATATTCTTCACCATGCTCTATTACATTGCTTCTACTCATTTATATAGTACTATCTATCTCCTAGGAACATTCTAGTAGATGCAACCTTCTAGTAAGCCTTCTCATATTTATTACTTTCACATTATACATAGGTCTTATTTATTAAAAGTGGCCTTCATATAGAGAAATATCTATTTTTATTCTCATTAGCTACTTCCCTAAGTACTCCATATTACCCCCTAGCTATACTACATCTACATTTTTTCAACTAATTAGAATATCAATAACATCATAATTCAAAATTTGATTCTAGAACACAATCAATTATATCTCTTATCATAATATTATTGTAAGAAGAGGACACACAACACCATAATATTCTTTTTCAAGTTTTCTCAAACTACACAACTAAATCTAATAAAGAGTGAAAAATATGGGCATTGATCTATTGACACAAATTTATTGGTTTGTAGGGTAAGCAATTTATTATCACTACTATAGTTCATTTCCACTACAAGTAATTCAACTTCTACACTTCCCGTGACATTACTATTCAAAACAATCTTGGGATATAAATGATTTGTACTCAAAACTTAGATTGAAATTCTTATGTTATCTATACTACTCTAAATATGAATAGATAAAATAAAAAATACCAACATCCCCATTATCATCTAATAGTCAAAAGGATTTTCTCAATATCAAACCATCTATATAAATTGATTATTACACTCAATATTCACCCACACAATATTTTTCTTACGAAGAAAATTAAGTACATCTAAAACCAAAATAGAGTATGCCCAAAAAAAACAATGTTTTTATTTTTATTTTATCACAATAAGTTCATAGGTGATAAACAAAGTTAGATGTCAAACTTATATCCATAATATGTTTTCTTAATTTCTATTTGGTTGAGACATACTTTCAAATACTTTTGATTGCATTCATTTCGTGTGTAGTTATTTCCTCCATGAATTTGCCTTGCCTATTCAAGTAAGTACACAACCATGATTACCCGCTATGTGTATTGAATTACTTACCAAAAGTTGCTAAAGTTGTTATTTCTAAAAGAAATATTAAAAAAGTAAAGCCATGAAACTAAGTTTTGATTTATTTTTTATTTTTTTCTTAACTTGAACTAACCAACAAAACTATCTTAACAAACATGCTTTATATATATATATATATATATATATATATATATATATATATATATATATAACCATTTCTTTGTGTTTTTAAGCATGCCACATTATGAAAATTGGCCATTTTTAAGCATTCTCGCAGTCTGGAAATTGGCTCCCATATACATATATATAACAATTGTTCAACGTTTTTAAACATGCCCACAGTCTAAAAATTAGTTCCCATGTATAGATAACAACAATTGTTGGGTGTTTTTAATCATGCCCACTTCCTGGAAATTGGATTCCATATATAAAAAAAAATGATTGTTAGGAGTTTTTAAGCATGCCCAGAGTTTGTAAATTTGCTCCCATATATAGATAATGATTTTAGGGCATTTTTAAGAATTCCCACCCATCATAGCAATCAAGGAGACCCAATCTTACTTAGGCATTTTGTCAAATACTTGACATGCAACTTCGATAAAATTATTTTTTATTTTTAACATACACGTTAGAAGTGTGTTCCAGGTGAATGTATCTACTCCATCTCCAAATGTTATCACGTGGGTATGAATGATTTTTCCTTGTCACATGGACTTCGTTTTCACACATTTCTACAAGAGATGAGCATATGTATATGAATATGTTGGCTTACCATTTTTTCAAGAATGAAAATAATATGATAGTCTACCATTATGTACATTGAAACTAAGATTATTATCAACTGATTTATCAGTATAATTATTTTCAAAAACCAATATCCAAGTTTATGGATGACAAAAACAAAATCTCCCCTAGTAAATTGTGCTCCAACATTGTTGATATTGATATAATAATAATTTGGAGTTCTAATGTCTAAATAATTTCATGGATGTCATAGCATCTCTTTACTACCAAATATTTCCAATCAAGCAGAAAACATAGAATATATATTAATAGTTCTCAATAATGATTCCCTCTCATTGAGTTCAAGTTAACCATAAAAAAATACAATGTAGTGAAAATTCTTATTAGAATGTAACAAGATTCCATTCACCCATTCAACTTGATTTACATTACTAGATATGTAACTCAATCAGAATGCCAAAATAAGGATAGGTGTTAAAAAATATTGCATTTAGAGTGAGTATGAGGCAAAGTGATATTTCTACCAATTTATCCAATGTCATTCATAGAGATCCATTCATGTTGCAAGTAAAATAAGAGATACAACCAAATAAATGAAATGGTTTTTACTAGTGTTAAGTTACCCAAGTACTAAATTGTAGGACTAATTCACCCACACAATGAATGAATTGATTAACTAATAACAAAATAGAATTCCAACTAAAATTTCAAGAAAAATTCTAAATTAGACCTGAGTATGTTGCCAACTCTGATAGTTGAAATTATGATTCAGCTCCAATTTCCTCGTGATTTCTCTCACGGTGACAACCAGTTTCCTCCCAACCATACTCGCGTAAAACTTATTTCCTTGAGACCCATGATCTCTATGGCATCATAACCAGTTTTGGGTGTAGAATATACATAGCATGGGTTTTTACCATCCATTGGAAACATCAAAATTAGTCATACCAACTAACACTCAAGTTAAGTTATTCATGCTGACATAAATTCTAAAACATTTTTGTACTCTCTAGGTTTTTCTCCCCAAACCATGGATTTCCCCATCTATTCATAAACCCATTGAGGCCAGCCAACTCACTCCCTTCATGCAAAATTATGAATTTTCAATTTTATTTTATTTATTGATTCCTCATTATTCATCACTCTCCCACCCCCACATGTGTCATTTCCATTTTTTTCTTAATTATTCATTTTTCTTCAATAGTAATTCACTTTTTCAATAAAATAAGAGTATTTTTAAGAGACCCTTAAAAGTGGGTGGTTAATTTATGAATTAATTCAACCGTGGGGTCTTTTAAATTTTTCATTCAACATAGAAACAATGAGTTGTTGGAAAGTAAGCCCATCCCACCTTACTTCATGCCATTGAATCATAAAAACCATATATTTTACAAATAGAGACTCTAAGCCTCTATTGAGACTCCATGCCTCCATTCATACTCCATGTCTCTAGTAAGGATTCCTTGATTATGGCCCACACCCATATGTTTGCTAGTTGGAAAGGTTTTCCCCATATCGTGCACATGCAATAATCACACACATATCACATAAATATATATCATCATAATAATCGACTACTCAATATTATTAGTTACCCTCAATGGATATTTATTGTTTGACCTCCAGCCTAGAGTTCTTCCAAACAATCATATCCACCTATGTCCCCCCTCAAGTGACCAATGTAATTAGGTCACAATACATGCATGAAGATATGAAATATAAGCAATTTAATATCAAGGAAAGTTAATCAGTTTCATTAAGCTTTCACAACATTTAATTTGTCTTCCTTAGCCTTATTCTTCCTTTAATAAACCACACCCACAGGTCCTATGGGTCCCCTCCACCTGGGACAACTCACACTTGTTCACAACATAAGTATTCATTTCATGATCAAGAATATATCAATCATAATGTATATGTTAATATACTCAACAATTAAGACTATCAAATGCATCCATTCAAACAAGTATATTCCATAAGTCATATTCATACAAAATAATTAGAAACATGGTCACTAAACTCTTTAGTCAATCCTCAGATTATCTTCCTAATCCTTCTCAAAGAAGTGTTAGGTAAGGAGGGGCATTATAATGGTTAACCCTTCAATTGAATCATGGAATTTGTTGGCCCTCCCTTCCATCAAACTTGTTATCATTCCATGTAGTGGTGTCTTCCCTTCAAACTACTTTACATGAACATGGGAGATTAGATTACAAAGACTAGTCCAAATTAGGAGGAATGATATTCATAGAAGGAAAATCATATTCATGGGAGCATGGTGAAGAGTGGAAGAATATGGGATGTCAATCGTGGTTCTAGGTGGAGGATTGTGCAATACCCTAGTTTTTACCTTTGGCATGTACAAATAAAAGCATGCAACCAGTGTAAATTTGCTAATATGGGTTCCTACTATGAAGGTCAAGGCCCAGGGCCATTTAGTGAATTCTTAGACATGTATGATATATATACATGTAAGGACCATGTGTTATTCTTGTCATGGCTAATTATAGGTATGTAAATACTAATGATGAAATATAATTGTTGGGCACATGCCCATTTTGGGAAAAAGGCACGACATGGAGGCGAGACAGTTGGTTGAAAAGCATGCAAGGCACGCATGCAAGAAGAAGGGAAAGAAAGGCAACTAGCAAAAAAGAAGTGGAAGAAAGCGCGCATGTAGAGGAGAAAAGCGTGCAAGGCCATGTTGCAAGAATACCTAATTAGGTTAGGGTTTTGGTAAGAGAATGTAACAACTGATGAGCCAAGAATAGATATAAATATACACCTAGGAGGTCTAGGGGTGGGGGTTGGTGTCTTCTATGATTGTCATGAGTTACTCGCATGAGATAGAGTAATAGGTTTGTGACACAAATATGATATGATACCTTTTTGTAAGTTGTTGAGTTGTGGGAGGGAAAAATGATGATACCTTGAGGGTTAGATCGCAGGCTGAGGAGACTAGTGCGATCTAGTCAGCCTCGTAGAGGTCGTGGAGTCTAGTTGATGAATGTATGACCGGAGTGTAGTGCGCACGACGCCATGCATGACAGAGCTATAATAAAATAGCCTTAGAGACAAATCTTTGTCAACATATCCCAGGAGGGGATGAACCATGATAATTCATGTGTTGTGTGGAATGATTATTGGTTATATATTTTTTGTTAATGGTTAAATATTATACAAATGTTTTGATGAAGTAGTTAGATATCTTTATTTACATGCATTCATAAGGAACACCAGGATAACTAAGATTGGTGAGTGACATAATATTGCTTAATAAACTAAATAGAATTCACAACGCGTAGTCACAGATCACCATTCAATATTGGACTGCAAGAACTTGAGTATTGCAGTCACCCATTAAGATTATCTTAGGTGAGACTGTGCAATGGAATCTGTGTACTGTGTTGCCTTCTGGTTTACAACAAGGGCTGATAGTTTTATAGGCTTTGTTGGAACCCTAGTAGACCTGAACCTGGGTCAATCATGTTAAAGGTATCCTGAAGGTATCCTCTGAATGTTTTGTCGTGGAGTCTAGTTGATGAATGTATGAATGGAGTGTAGTGTGCACAACGCCATACATGACAGAGCTATAATAAAAGAGCCTTAGAGCCAAATCTTTGTGGACATAGCCTAGGAGGGGGTGAACCATGGTAATTAATGTGTTGTGTGGAATGATTATTGGTTATATCTTTGTTGTTAATGGTTAAATCTTATACAAATGCTTTGATGAAGTAGTTAGATCTCTTGATTTACATGCATGCATAAGGAACAACAGGATAACTAAGATCGATGAATGACATAATACTTCTTAATAAACTAAATAGAATTCATAACGCTCAATCACAGATCCCCATTCAATACTGGAATGCAAGCACTTGAGTATTGCAACCACCCATTAAGACTATCTCGGGTGAGACTATGCAGTGCACTCTGTGTACTGCGTTGCCTTCTGGTTTACAGGAGGGCCGATAGTTTTAGAGGCTTTGTTGGAAACATAGTATACCTGAACCTAGGTCAATCATGTTAAGGGTATAACTCATATAAGCAACCAAAAAATGGTTTCATTGCCGATTGGAACAACATAGGATTGAGTAGATGGGATCTGTTGAAAATATGTTAAAAGAAACGTAAGATCTGCGGAAGGCGGGTCAAGGGAATATTGAATCGGTCGAAAAGAAGGTGAGAATGCGTTGCTAGAAGGGGATGTTGAGACCATGTAATCTCGCGAAAGCGGAGATCGAAAGATGGTTGAAGACAAAGAAGTTGGAGTTTTCATAGAAAGATAACATAATCCCTAGAGTAACACCACGCAAATACCTTGAGAAGTATGTGTTTACTAATCTACATGAAGTATTTTTCTGTGATTTTCCACACTTATTGCAGGAGTGGATATTGAGGTTGAAGGATAATCACGCAACAAACCGGATCCAATAGTTAGAGTGGACCTTAGTTCAGATTGAGCAGTTATAGTAGGTGAATAAAAAATTCGCCCACACAGTAGGATTTTGGCTTGACAGTATTGTAGCAGGCTTTATAACAGAATTTGCAATAGATACCGTGAAGTTGTATAGTGAAGCAGAGAAAGAATTTCCACGAGGGCCTCGAGGAAGGTATATTCGATCGTTGTATACTTCTATTAAGATATTGCTATATAACAAAGGTGTAATGACAATGGAATCAGACAACTAAACTTTCCTGCGTGCATGGGGGAAGGGGGGAAGCACTGACAAAAAAAGGAGAAATGGAAGGAGAAGTGGATAAAGGAAAGAAGGAGGAAGCCTTGAACCTAATCATGATGGACAACGACCAAATCCAGCAGATCATGGTGACAACTGGAAAGATGCGTAGTGGAGTACCTTACCAATACAAGGTGAACACCAAAAAGAGAGTCATAGCTGTGAGGGAAGGCTTGACAAGTGATGAAGAAAAGGTAGAGGATCTCCAGGCTGTGGAAAAGATTGAGGAAATCCTGTGCGCAACATATGAGAGGAAAACGAGAGGTCCAAGAGTAGGAATAGAAGGAAGAAATCCCATCCATGTTAATGTTAGTGTAGAACCCATAAACCCATGTACGACTAACACACCAAAAACAACACCACCATTTAGACAGTCAAATTTTGGGAGAAGGAAGACAACATGAAGTACATCGACACAAGGAACAACAACTGGGGGAGCCAGTTCAAGAAGCACTAGTAAAGTATCTACACCACGCAGAGTTAGTAGTTCAACATTCAGGATGGCAGGACACGATCCCACCATCAAGTTACCAGAATTCAAAGGAGAAGCTTCGAAAGACCCTGAGAAACACTTGTTCATTTTTGCAAAGATCTGGGAAGAAAAATAGTTCACGATTGAAGATACTAAACTTGTGCAACTAGCCATAACGCTAAGAGACTGTGCACTAGACTGGTACTTGAGTCTCTACGTAAAGAGTGCACCTGGGATGACAAGTACACTAACATGTATTAAGAAGTTATTGATTAATGAATTCCACAAGTTGAGCTCAGAGGATCAATACATGAACGAGATGATAGAAATCTGACATAAACCAGGAGAATCTGTCTGGGAAATTGACCAGCGATTTAAGCGTTTGAAAGGGAAATTGAGGTATTCCATGATTGGCATGCAGCATAGGAATCTATTTGTGAATTCTTTATTACCGCACCTAAAATACCCACTCAGACAACATAAATTTCAATCTCAAGCAGAGGCTCTATAGGCAGCCTTGCAAATGGAGGAGAATCAGTACCACAAAATAGATCCAGCCATAGAGGAGTTGAAGGAGGATCTGAAGAATCTTACCTTTCAGCTCAATCAAAATAAGGTTAAGGACAAGCGAGAAGTTGTTTGGTGTACCACATGTAGAATAGAAGGGCACCATAAGAACGAATGTTCAACATTCACGCAATATATGGCAACATGGATGCCAAATCCATTGCCAACAGGAGGAACCCAGTGTGAAATACCAGACAGTACCAACAAATGCATATTGCACTTTTTGCAAGTCAATATGGCACGATGACAAAGACTGCAAAAAAATGGATCTGATGAGGGAGCGGATGTCAGAAACATATAGGGTGCAAACCGAAATGATGACAGGCAAAGCTTCACCACAATTTAATCAAGAACCACCGCAGTATAACAACATGCAGCTACAACAGTATAACACTGCGCAACCGTAGTATAACCCCACACAGTATAACCATGTACCTCAATACAATACACCACACGCAGATCACATTGGGTACACAGGAGGAGGAAGAGGCAGAGGAGGATTTGGATGCGGAAGAGGTCCGGTAGTGTGCCATAAGTGCCAACAACCAGAACACTATGCAAGAGAATGTCCACTCCCACCAGCGACCTGTATGTATTTTCGTGCATTGGATTATGACACGGAATAATGTCCTACGTTACTAGGAAAGATCCAGGAAAAGAGGAATCAGAACAATCAGAATGTTCAGTGGATTTCAACAGAAGCGGGGGATTAAGGAAGAAACATCAACATAGTGACACGTGGAGGTGCTAAAACAAGAGATGATGCAGCCAAATAGGAACCAGTACATCACCAGTGGATTAAGAAGAATATTGAGCCACCCAAGCAATTTGATGAAGGAAAGGAGAAGGAGACCTTTAAGGAGGCCAGAAAAGAATTTCTCAAGAAGAATGTTGTGTCTACATCTACTGCGCATCATAATCAAGACGTCGCAACATATGAAATGCCGTCAACATTGGACCATACCAGTGAATTCCATCCGGGAAACCAAGTAAGTTGTATTAAAAATTTCCTACAATCCTGCATTCAAGTATTTAAGGAGCCATCATCTGTTATAGTATTACAAAATCTGTTATATATATGTACTATAAACTCTGAGGGAAAGTTATAACAAAGGACAACCAATCACCTCCATGCCAGAAGGAGAACCAGCAAAGAGTTTAGATTGAATGCCAACATCAGAGATTTTAACATGGGTGATGTGATATTAAATCTGGGATCTGAAGTGAATGTATTTCCCAAAAATATATGGCAATGCATGGGAGAACCAACCTTAGGCTACTCACCAATCCAACTAAAGTTAGCAAACCAACATAGAGTTTTTCCAATAGGGAGGCTGAAAGGAGTGACATTAGATATGGACAGAGTGCGCACTAAGGCAGACTTTGAAGTGATCGAAATCGTGGATGGCACAACACCATATCCATGATTACTGGGATTGGATTGGGCATTTGACAATCAGGTGATAATCAACCTAAATACTAGGAAGATGACATTTGAGTTAGGTGAATATAGGGTTATCGCACCTCTAGATCCATTAGAAGCCGAAATATTTGTGGAACCAACATGTTTAGACCTTGAAGCAATTAACCAGCTGTATCAAGCCACCGCGTGCACTGAAGACTACATCAATCCAACTGTCGATGGTGTACTTAGCTAGAGAAGTATCACATCATGTGATTTCGAATCAAACACGGGTCTGGAGAATTGGCAGCAACGCCTACATGAGGTCTCAACGAGAAGATGCGCATGAATAGACTGCACAATAAGGTGGATTGGGACAGAAATCAGAGAACCTCCAAGTTTCCATGGAATCAATGACTTGGAAGAATTCCTAAAAATATATGAAGACGAAGTATCAGATAGTCAAAGATTGTTGGCTCTCAACATCACACTTAAGGATACACCTGCAAGATGATTGCACACAAGAAACAATCAAGGATTGGTACCAATGCAAAAGACTAATGCGCATCAGATTTGGCACAGAACAAAAGAGGAGCGCAACTCAGAAATACAATGGATATGGGGCACCAGTGGAACACTTGGAGAAGTGAAGAGCATTGTTGAAAATGACACCCCTTGAGGAATGGCCTCATCATTTTGTACACACATTAGAGGGTATCCCAAGAAACTAGTACATGGACCAGGAATTGCGGAGAGGAACTACGAGCTGGCCAATATTGCAGCAAAACTTTATAGTCACTTTCTCATTCGAGCATGAGAACCCCAACATAGATGCAACACTTAAGCAGATAAGAGGGGAGATATTCACTAAGGAACCATAAGTTGAACTCATAACAGAAGTACAACAACATAACAGACAGACAGTGAAATAATTGTTTTCATGCTACCATGTGCAGGAAGAAGGACCAGATGAAGACAATTCGTGTGATATTCATATCAAGGAAGTTGAAGGTGATAGAGAGGTGGAAGGTCCACCCATAGAATCAAAAGTAATTTCTGCGCTGATCAAGGTGAAGAAAGTCAACATTGGGACAACTGAGAATCCAAAAATGGCCATCATTGGGGACTACTAATATGAGTAAACAGTGGAAAGGATAACGGAGTTACTGCGTGAGTACAGTGACATGTTCCCAACGACCTTCACAGAAATGAAGGGTATTTCAGGAGAACTTGGAGAGATGAATATCCCTCTCAAACTGGAGGCAAGACCTATCAGACAAACGCCTTACAGATTGAACCCCATATACAAGAAGAAATTGACAGAATGTTGGAAGCATGAATCATAGAACCTATAGAAGAATCATAATGGATAAGACCCATGGTAGTTCAGGAGAAGAAGCAAGGAGGCATAAGAATCTGTGTAGATCTGAGAAATCTCAATAATGCTTGCCTACATGACACCTTCCCTACACCCTTTACAAATGAAGTCCTAGAAAATGTGGGAGGTCAGGAAGCATACTCATTCACTGATGGATTCTCAGGATACCACGAAATCAAAATAGCACCAGAAGATCGGTACAAGACTACCTTTGCAACAGAATGGGGATCCTACCAGTATACAGTCATGCCTTTTTGACTGAAGAATGTACCAACAATTTTTTCCAGAGAAGTCATTGCTACCTTCAAAGAATTCATCCATCATTTTCTAGAGGTATATTTGGATGATTAGACAGTGTACAACCTGTTGAAGGATGATGTAGAGGTGTTGAGGCTGATGTTAGAAAGATGCAACCAATGCCACTTATACTTGAACATTAAGAAATGTATATTTGGAACACCCTTCAGAATTCTGTTGGGTCACATAGTATGTAGACAAGGTTTGATTGTGGATCCTGAAAAGATTGCAGTCATTGTGAACTTACCACCACCGAAATTAGTGCGCCAGATGAGGGCCACATTGGGACATACAGGATATTACAAAAAAATTATAAAGAGGTATGCACAGATCACTGCACCGATGGAGAAAATGCTCAAGAAAGATACTGAATTTCAGTGGAATGAGGAATGCCAACGTGGATTGGACACCCTAAAGGAGAAGATGGTCACAAGACCCATTTTAGTCTTTCCAAATTGGGAGAAGAGATTCCATGTACACGTAGATGCATCGGCCATATCCTTGAGAGATATTCTGACGCAACCACGAGCAAGGGGTTTGGCCCATCCCATAGCATTTGCAAGAAGGAAACTGTCAGCCTCTGAGAAAAATTACAATACCACATAAAGAGAAGTTTTAGCTATGGTCTACTTGCTTCAAAAGTTTAGGCATTAACTACTTGGAAAACATTTTAAGATGTTCACAGATCATTCAACCCTTAAGTACCTAGTCAACAAGCCAATGTTGGGGGTGAGAATTTGTCGATGGTTACTGTTGTTTCAAGAATTTGACTTTGAAGTCATAGTTAAACCAGGAAAGATGAACGCAAGACCTGATCATTTGTCAAGGGTCACAAATGGTGAGGAGCCTACAAACTTAGAGGATACCTTCCCTGACGCATAGTTATTTTTAGTTCATATCGCGGATGATTATTTTGCTGACATTATCAAGTATTTAAGTATAGGGACTGTGCCACAAGAATTTAACACTCCATAGAGGAAAAATCTAGTTGTCCGAGCAGCCGACTACCAGTTGATCGTCGGGAACTTATATAAAATGGGGACAGACAATGTCTTGAGAAGATGCGCGCTAGAACACAAAAGGCCTAGGTTATTGGTAGAAGCCCATGAAGGAATAGTGGGAGGACACTATGTAGGAAAATCTACTGCACAAAAGGTATTGCGTGTGAGATTATGGTGACCAACTATTCTTAGAGATGCAAAGGAATATTTTCAACAATGTGATGTTTGTCAGAGGGTTGGAAAAACAATCAGACGGGATGAGATTCCCTTACAACCACAAGTGACGCTACAAGGGTTTGAAAAATGGGCTATTGATTTTATTGGTCCAATTCACCCACCCGCAAAATGATCAGGCACATGATACATTATCACTACGACGAAATACCTCTCAAGATGGGCAGAGGAAGCACCAGTTAAATATTGTAGCGCAGAGACAACAACACACTTCCTGTTCGAACATGTGCTCACCATATTTGGATGTCCGAGGATTATGATGAGTGATCAAGGAACTCACTTTATCAACAAAACTATCATAGATCTAACTAAATAATTTGAGGTCTACCATGAGAAAAATATGCCATACCATCCTCGGGAAAATGGAACAGTAGAATCCTTCAACATGATCCTAGAGAATTCCTTAACCTAGATTTTCAATGTCAATAGGGACGACTGGGATTCAAAGATACCAGCAGTATTATGTGCATATAAAACTACCAACAAGAAGCTGATAGGACAAACACCATTCATATTGGTATATGGACAAGAAGCAATGGTGCCACTAGAATTTTTGGTACCCATTTTGTGTGTAGCAGCGATTACGAACATGACAAAATGAGGTGTAGTACAAGAAAGGCTAAGTCTGCTGATGAAAATGGAAGAAGATAGGATTCTAACAAGATTTCACCAAGAAGTACATAAATCAAGGGACAAATCTTGGCACGAACGACATATCAAGAGAAAAAGTATCAAGGAAGGAGACCTAGTTCGACTGTATGACAACACGTTTTTTCAACATCCAGGAAAGTTTAGAATGCATTGGTTGGGACCATATGAGGTCAATATTGTCACAGATGGAGGAGTCGTACAATTCAAGGAATTATACAGAATGGAAATCAGAGGAATCGTCAATGAGATTCGACTGAATTTGTACAAGGACAGTCAACCACCAATAACTTGACAGTTACCGCATAGTTGAAAAAAAAAATAGGGCGGAAATTTGCGCATGCATGAGAGAAAATCAGTGCGACGAAAAGAAAAAAAAAGAGTCAGTGTGCACAATTCATTGATTCAGCACATCAGAATAATAATAT
>JASDQU010587602.1:6982-32418 GCA_032191745.1 Picea mariana | reverse complement strand
ATGTGTTAATATGCATTGATTGATAGATAGAGATGAATTTGCAAATTCATAGACTAACCCCATGTGCAATTAGATATTAGACTGCGTTTTATTTTATGTTGTTAGAATTAAATTTAAAAACATAGTTTTAATTAGGATATAACAAAGTTTTTAATTGAGATTTCTTTGACAAGGATTTGATGGATGGATAGGATCAATTTCAGTTTTTAATCATAGCTTGCTTATTTAATTTTTATGTAGAATTGGCTTAGCTTTTTGTTGGTTAATATAATTGTTAGTTTACTTTTTAATGTCAGGTTTTAAATTTCTATTTTTAAGTATTTCTTTACTGCAGTTTGAATTGTTAGAATAGATGTAGCATAGTTTCCTTTATGTAATTTCCTTCCTAGAATTAAATTGCAATTATATTTCTTAGTTAATAGTTGAATCTAGTTTTTCTTACATAGTATAGAAGTACAATGATAATCTCGTTATATTGTTGATGGTTAATAAATGAATATGCAGGGAAATTGGCGATTGCTTTTGTCATGGCTAAATTCTCATTGGATTGCTTAATTCATACCTTTCACTTTTCTATTGAGATTAGTGTTGAGATTATACCACTTGAATTGTCTTTTTTTGTCAAGTGCCATCGAGATATCAGACGACACCAGAGACATTCACACAACCACCAACATTATGTTCGAGTTTTCACAGATTTAAAATATAGTCTTCTTGCTTTCATAGATTAAGAAATAGTTTTCTTGCTTTCATAGATTAAGAAATAGTTTTCTTGCTTTCATAGATTAAAAGAATGGTTTCCTGCTTTCATAGATTAGAAGATATAGTTTCTTGCTTTCATAGCTTAGAATATAGTTTTATTGTTGCTATAGGATAGATAGTCTTTTGCTTTGATAGGTTAGAGAACAATTTGCTTATCATAGATTAAGATTTAGTTGCTAGTCTTTATTGCTTTCAATTAAATAGATTTCCTTTCATGAATTAGAAATAGTTTTGAATTAAGAATGTAGTCCACTTGCCTCTTAGGCTAGATAGTTGTAGTTAGTTGTCTTTTCTTACTTGTCTATTGCTTTAGTAGGTCAGATATTTGTCTTTTCTTACTTGTTTTTTTGCTTTAGTAGGTTAGATAGTTGTCTTTGCTTACATGTTTGTTTGCTTTAGTAGGTTAGTTAGGTTCTTTTCTTGCTTGTTTATTTACTTTCTTTCATAGGATAGTTGCTCATTGAATGTAGGTTGGCAAGTTAAAGTAGTTTTATTTTATCATTTGCTTATTTTCATGCTTAATAGTTGCGTTTGCTTTTGCTTATTGTTGAACTAGTTTGATTTACATGGGGTTTTTACTTGCTTTCTTAGAACTATCCATCGATCCTTGGCCTAAAAGTACTTAGGTTACATAGTTTCAATTTTCTTAGGAGGGTTTGTTCATTAGATAGGTTTTCTTGAGTAGATTAGCCTTAGATAGCTACCTACCTTAGTTAGGCTATACTCCTACCAATCCTTCTACCTTTGGCATATATTTTGCTACAACTCTAAGTTTACTTACCCCAGGTTGAAAATTTAATTCAGGGTTTTTAGTGTGTTTTTAGTGCATATATAACACCCATCATTTTTGGTGCCGTTGTCGAGGAGTTGTCTCAAGGTAAGAAGTAGTTAGGAAATAGATCATTCATAGACATTAGCATTAGATTAGTGGCGGGGGAACTTTAAGACGAGAGGTAAGAACCTATGCATCTGCTATAGTAGGTTCCCCCAAACCCAATGGTAGTTTTTCTTTTTGTTTTTTTTCATGAATAGACCTAGAAACAAAATGGTAGATGTTTATTTTGTTTTTTCTTTCTTTCATGAATAGACCTAGAGATCCAAAAGGTAGATACATCAAATCTAAATCATACCTTTTAACCAAGGTTCCTTCCAACCTTTTTTGGGGAAGGAACATTCCACTCATAAGGTTCGCAGACAATACCGAAAAACAGGAGCTAGCTCAACCCAAAGAGCTAAAGCAGTCTCTAAAAGAGACTAAAACATGGAGCACTATAGAATAAGAAATTGAAGCATCAGTAATAGTGGGATAGGAGGCAAGACCACTTGAGCCTTCTACAAAACCAAACACTACAACCTTTGTTTTCTTACCACCATAAGGAGATCCTAACTTTGTGGACATCATCTTTGTGCGAACCAAGTTTTATCAAATGACAAGATGAATTCAAAGGTGATCATTAGTTTGGAAGAACTCTCTCAAATCGTAGCAACAACTGGGATCTCTTCTTTTCAGGAAGAACACATCTTGACAATAGTCAAGAAATTATCCACCTCTCCGGAAATATTAGAAGAATCAAGGTCCTATGAGCTACAAAATGATCTTCCTTGCCAAATTGTGAAGGAAGATGAAAACTTATGGACTACCTCTGGTAGAGAGCAATCACTAAGACATGATATTGATGAGTTCTCAACATCCATCTCAACATATCCTTTATGTACTTCAGAAATCAATCATCCAAAAGAAGAGGATCTGCATAGCATCATGAAGGAGAGCATAGAAATTACTGTTGATAAACATCAAGATTACATTGAAATTTGGTTTCAAGAGGTCATCAGGACACAATACTATTCTCTTCTTCAACACCATATGATGCCAAAACAAGTAGGTTGGTTGGTTATTCATATCCAAGTAATCACCACGATTAATTTTTCATATATGGATATGAGTATGTTTCTTATCTTGCTCCGCACATGGTTACATTGGAAGAGTTCTTACACTTGAATACATATTTTCCCTTTCTTTATAGGTAGGGTAGGATAGTAAATAAAAGTTGCATGTTGTTAGTTTAGCTTAGAGTCTAATGCAGCCTCATTTTACATTTTCTTTTAATAAAATAACTATGAGATACATGTTTCTATGACTTGATCTCATTGATCTGCTTAGTTTATTATATTTTAGAGTGTGGTTTTTGTAAATAGTTTTAGAGATCTCTACATGTATTTATATCACCAAGGGTAGACAATTCCAAGGAAATATAAAAGAAAGATTTTCTTCAAAAACATTGTTACACTTGGACCTTGTTGTATGCTAAGCATCAAATGAATAATGACTTGTTGTAGTTAGCCATGCTTTTGCAAATATTTTCATCTTATTGTTCTTAAGGCATTTTAAGACAAAGTTTCTCTTGAAAATATTCACCACTATATAAGGAAGTGATACCGTAACCATCAACATTAGAGGTCTCTCGTACAGTTTTCCCAAGAAACTTGAGTAATTAAGTAAAGTATCTTTATTAAAGAGTAACAAGGAGGCATGATTAGCAGTTAGTCATGGAAACATCACAATAACTACAAAATAAGAAAGTGAGTTGAGCCTAGAGATACCTTTATGTTCTTTCTCAATGATACCATCCACTACACACTAAAATAGCTTGATTATATCATATCTTTAGATAGGCCATGTCCTCGTAAGTACCCCCTTACATTGGGACAATCACTAAGGAATATAAGAGAAAGTCATCCTCTAACATAAATACCATCCCAATTGAAAAAAAAAAGAGAAAGAAAAGGTTTTTTTCCAGAGTTGTCTCCCCATCTTCTTGCATAAAGAAATCTTATACTAAAATCTTAAAAGATGGAGGGATAGTATCTGAGGGTGTAAGAGGCTAACCCGTCGGGATACTAAACAGGTCTGCTGGCAGTGGGTACTAGCCTGTCGTATGACTAGGTGAACCCATCTGAGTACTGAACAGGCTTGCTGGTAGCGGGGCATTCTACCTAGCGAGGATGGTAATCTGAAAAAAATAATAAATAATAAATTTAAACTTGTCTTGCTGTACGACATTACTTGTAGACAAACATGACATGAATTATGTATGGTTAAGATAAGGCTAATGAACTCCATAAAATTTCCATTGGGAACTAACTCTGAGACTATCTTGAAACTCTCTTGCCTACATATTCTTATCTATATATAGGATCTCTTATCCTATAAGTGGGGCCATCTTCTAACCGTCTCGTCAGACCAATCTGTGAAATTTATCTTTACACTTTACAAGCTGTAAATCTTCATCTATTGGGAGAACTGACTGGTTTCCTATATTTTTTATTGTGAGGTGTCACAATACTTAGGTGTGGGGTAGGGTTTCATGAGTTGACAAATGATAATAGTTCCTAGAAGAAGTAAATATTTGTAAAAATTTATATGTATTGTTTTCATGATATAGCCTAATACATCAACAATCATTTTATTTTTGAAATGATAATTCCATGTGTGTTATAAATTGTTGTACATCTCCTTAACATACCACTTAACTGGTTTATTGTCATTACAGACTATTCATTACAGAGTTATGATTACATGCCTTATAAAATGCGAGATAGAGGAACGGATTGTGTGAGCACGATGGAAAAACAAATTATAATGGAACACTCTTATCTTGCCTCTGATCCTATTTAATGTATTTATGGTCTCTGAGTAATCAATTTCCTTATCCAAAAATCTCCCAAGATTTGGAGACCGTTGGTTTAAACACCACCAGTTACCAAGAGAAAGCTATAACAGGGTTTTCAAACCCAAATTTCAGAACATCTCTAAAGCTAAGGGATACTCCACATAGTGGATAAAAGAGGAGCTAATATAACCCCCCTCTCAAAACAATAAATACCTATTGCTAATTCATGGCACAAGGACGTGCCATATCTTCGGTCTGGGGGAGTTTCTTGAGCTAAAAAATGTTAAGCACCACCCATTTGTATAGCAAAACCCATGAGAAGAGGAAGTAGGATTACTGTCAAAATTCTATCATACTTGGGATATTATATCAATATTTTTTTGTATGCTAAATTATATATTTCTGACATCATTGTGTGTGTTATGAGCCTACTGTTCATTTTTATGTTTATGCTATAGAAGACTCTGTATCCTTAACTGGTTCTTTGTGTCAATTACAGATCAATAACACATTGTTAAATTCACTACAGATTTGAGTTACACACCTATGAATAGAGGAACAAGGTTAAGTGGCTTTGTATTAGGATAGGTATTTAGCTCAGTATGATTTTTTTCTGGATGAGAATCTAGGTCTAGGGAGCTAGGCTAGGGTTTCCAAAAGATGAGTTGCAAAAATAGAATGGGGCACGGTAGGTATAATCAGTAGCATTTAGGATTTGTCATTGCATATAGGGTAGATGTGGCGAGTTCAAAATGGGAATAATATCATGAATCCATTCATAACAAGAAGATGTAACATGACACGACAGTTTCATCCAAAACAATGCAAATAACTTTGACACAATCATAGGAAAGCATGGAGGTGGCAGCAAATTGTAGCAGAAGAGAAACAAGTTTTGGAGGCCTTCCTCGATGAGTTATTTAATGAAAAAGTTATGAATGGAAATATGAATATGTCCTATACACTCTGGATTCACTAATACAAGCAAAAATATACATATAAACACTTCACAATTGATTTGGAAACAAACTGTCCAAAAGTGCATCAACTGTGATAGAAGCGCAACAAAAAAATAGGGGTCAAATATGGGGATATAACTTTTTAACCATAACACATTTTACAAAACTATGAGAGGTTTTTGTATATAAATTTTTTATTAATATAAAACTCTCTCAGTTTTGTGAAATTCATTCCCATGTTATTGGAATATGTGCCACAACATAATGACTAAAACAGGAAATTAAATTGGAAAATTTTATTTTCTAAAATAGGTCTCCACGAAAGTTGAATATCTCCCAATATATGATACCTGAGTAAAAAATAAAAGAGGTTATTGTGATTTGGTATGTCATTATAAATAACCTCCTTTGTTTTTCTAAAATTCATCTTTATGTGGTCAAAAATAGCTTTTTAAAATGATGACCAAAAATAGAGTCAAAAGCACAACATGGTCTTGTAGAAAACTTTTTGTGACTTTTCTTGATCCATTTTCTGATGTAGTAGTTCCTGGCCATGTGTCTCTGAAGCTTGATGTCCATGTTTTCTTTTTTCAGGAGAATCTCTAGGTGTTCATTGACTCGTACAAGACAATATTCTCTATCCTTTTCAAATCTTGCTGCATTGGTGCCTTCAATGTCTTGTTGACATAGTGAAGGTAGTTACTCTGTTTTTTTAAGCTTTCCATTTTAGATTGCTAGCTCATTTCCATTTCAACAAACCTTTAAATTTTCCTTTCTAATTTCTAAAGAGCTTGGAGAAGATGTCCTCACAAGCGAGGAAGAATGTAACCAACCCCCACAACATCCTCTTTCACCATGGCCTTATCAAACTCCTTGTTTTAGACGAATTGGAAAAAAACAGGGGCAAACTTGGGATGCATTCATTTATCAATTTGTAAACCCTCACCTAACAATCAAGAATAGAAAAAAAACATCAAATATAAGGAATATTTCTCCATCCAAACCCCACTCTCCAAGGACTCCAAACCCTCCTGCACAAGCCATTTCTTTTCCAGAACAAAAATCCAAGAATCTTGTTGAAACCCTCATAGCCTCAAGGCACAACTGAAGCAACACAAGAAGCATAAGGCAAAGTCTTCACAAAAAGAAGGAGAATCTTCTAAAGTTGATCCTCCTCAGCAAGCTTAGTCATGAGGGGAAATTTATTTTTGTTTGCAGTGGGACCTACAAAATCTTAAGTGTGGGGGTAATGTTGGGCCCGAGATACGATTAATTTATGACAGTTATTAGACACTTTTTGCTGAATGTACATATGTGTTTTTCATGTTTTGAAGGATCTTTTTGAAGAATTGTATGATAAATGGTATGATCAAAATTAGGTACGTATGATTCATTTTTAATGATTATGTTGAGTATAATTCAACATGTTTTTATGCTTCCAAGGATCTGATTCACGTTTTTTGGTGTTACAGGGAGAAAATGCACCTCGTTTCTGCTTCCGGCACTCCTTCCAGCACTTGTTCTGGTACTCGATCCGACACTGCGTCCAACACCTCTTCCTGCAAAAAAATGGAGGGAAACTTGGCAGTTATGGTATTGGCGGCCAATGATGGGTGAATTGGGAATGTGGGTTTTGTTCATGCTTGCCCCCTCCAACTACTGAGCTTCTGACAACTCAGTTTCAATTGTTCAAGAGGGCGATTATTGGCTCACTCCGTTTTATCAGTTAGGGCATCATTTAATGAAATTTGTCAATTTTAGAAGTGGTTTGACCCTCCTGTGGTCGACCACTTGGTCTGTAAATGTTATAAATACCACTGTGGTGGTCATACAATATATAAGGAGCAGTAGACAAAGTAGAGGATAGAGATAAAAATGTTTTCTTCTGTTTTTGTATCTTTTTAATTGCTAGAATTGTATAAGACTACGTTTTTCAAGTTTTAATGGTGAAATCATTTTACTGAGCTCATGGTGTGCATTTGAGGAGTGACCACGACTTGCTGGGGGCCCCACCAACAGTCTGGTAACTGTTCTCTGTGTTATTTATGCATTTCATAGCTTAGATGTCTTTTTCCTATACATGAATTGTTCCTTCATTTCTTTGTTATCTAATTTGTTGTTGTAGTTTAACTATTTTAATTTTCTTTTGCAGGTTAGTATAAAGGCGTGCATTAATATGCATTGATTGATAAATAGAGATGAATTTGCAAATTCATAGACTAACCCCATGTGAAATTAGATATTAGACTGCGTTTTATTTTATGTTGTTAGAATTAAATTTAAAAACAAAGTTTTAATTAGGATAGAACAAAGTTTTTAATTGAGCTTTCTTTGACAAAGATTTGATGGATGGATAGGATCAATTTTAGTTTTTAATCATAGCTTGCTTATTTCATTTTTATGTAGAATTGTCTTAGCTATTTGTTGGTTAATATAATTGTTAGTTTACTTTTTAATGTCATGTTTTAAATTTCTGTTTTTAAGTATTTCTTTACTGCAGTTTGAATTGTTATAATAGATGTAGCATAGTTTCCTTTATGTAATTTCCTTCCTAGAATTAAATTGCAATTATATTTCTTAGTTAATGGTTGAATCTAGTTTTTCTTACATAGTATAGAAGTACAATGATAATCTCATTATATTGTTGATGGTTAATAAATGAATATGCAGGGTAATTGATGATCTCTTTTGTCATGGCTAAATTCTCATTGGATTGCTTAATCCATACCTTTCACTTTGCTATTGAAATTAGTGTTGATCTTATACCACTTGAATTGTCCTTTGTTGTCAAGTGCCATCGAGATATTATACGGCACCGGAGACATTCACACAACCACCAACATTATGTTTGAGTTTTCACAGATTTAAAATATAGTCTTCTTGCTTTCATAGATTAAGAAATAGTTTTCTTCCTTTCATAGATTAAAAAAATAGTTTCCTGCTTTCATAGATTAGAAGATATAGTTTCTTGCTTTCATAGCTTAGAAGATAGTTTTATTGTTGTTGTAGGATAGATAGTCTTTTGCTTTGATAGGTTAGAGAACAATTTACTTATCATAGATTAAGATTTAGTTGCTAGTCTTTCTTGCTTTCAATTAAATAGATTTCCTTTCATGAATTAGAAATAGTTTTGAATTAAGAATGTAGTCCACTTGCCTCTTAGGCTAGATAGTTGTTCAATGAGAAGTTTTGATTTGATTGCTTGAAGTAGTTAGTTGTCTTTTCTTACTTGTCTATTGCTTAATAGGTTAGTTATTTGTCTTTGCTTACTTGTCTATTGCTTTAGTAGGTTAGATAGTTGTCTTTTATTACTTGTTTGTTTGTTTTAGTATGTTAGATAGTTGTCTTTTCTTACTTGTTTGTTTGCTTTAGTAGGTTAGTTAGGTGTCTTTGCTTGCTTGTTTATTTACTTTCTTTCATAGGATAATTTCTCATTGAATGTTGCTTTTATCATTTGCCTATTGTCATGCTTAATAGTTGCTTTTTCTTTTGCTTATTGTTGAACTAGTTTGCTTTACATAGGGTTTTTACTTGCTTTCTTAGAACTATCCATCGATCCTTGGCCCAAAAGTACTTAGGTTACATAGTTTCAATTTGAAGTGTAGGGTTTGTTCATTAGATAGGTTTGCTTGAGTAGATTATCCTTAAATAGATACCTTCCTTAGTTAGGCTATACTCCTACCAATCCTTCTACCTTTGGCATATATTTTGCTACAACTCTAAGTTTACTTACCCCGGGTTGACAATTTAATTGAGGTTTTTTAGTGTGTTTTTAGTGCATACATAACACCCATCAGCTGAGTACTGGATCAATGCAGTCCGCAATGGAGTACCAGAAGAGGATAAGTATGAAAATGATATGATGGAAAAAATCACAGTGTAAATGGATATGGTGTGACAGTAAAATGATAAATAACGCTCATCTGGATGGCGAAGCCATCCATAGGAGCGTTTATAAGTTAAGATTCAGATTGCAACAGTCACATCCATGGTGATGATGGAAAGGTAAGATAAGTTGAATTCATGAATATCTTATAGACTCGTATGGAGGTTGGCATCAGATCGTGTTCACGGGAGTGTTGGGCAATGATTACAGGATATGCGGTCATTATGATCAGAGTTCACAAGTATGAAATCGTCTGACGTCATCGTGATCAGAATAGAATCATAGTTTGACATGCATTAATATGTGGCTTAATTCATTCGTTTGGCACGATGTGGGATCATGGGATCATGACGTTTCTTCACCATATAAACTAAAAGAATGAAATTGGTCTTGTTAGAGGTATAATTAACTCGTACTCTCAACATTTCGGGTGTATATGAATGATTTCTATATGAGGATATGTATACGAGGTATTGCAAAAGTTCATGGTAGGGAGTGTGCAATAGTTGAGGACAGGAGGATGTATGAGAGTAACCACATGTTTAATATATAATTAGTCTAATTCATTAATAAAATGAAAAAAAATGTTGAGTTTATACCCCCTATTACTTGAAGCATTTATATCAAGAAAAAAAAACTTTGAGTATAGGGTAAGGACTACCAACACCTCATTACCAGTACCAAATCATACCTTAGTACTGGACAACTGCTAAGTGTTGGACCACTGCAAAGAGTTGTTGTAGTATCAGACCAACACATACCTTCTCCTTTAGTACCGGATGAGCAAAGACCTTCTCCCATAGTATGAGATGAGCACATTGGCAAACATTTTTGCAGTACCGGAATAGCACAGAGATGTTATCCAGTATCATATCACCACAAAATTGTATTTCGGTACTCAATGAGAATTTGAATAAGGTACTTGGTGGTGGTGTTCTGTAGACTAGAACTTTGTAGGCTGCACTTTGTATAAATTGTTGGTGTTTTATGATGTTATGGAAGACAACACGTGATTTGATTCTACTGAAAGACCATGTAGGTGAAACAAATATCAATGCTTGATACAGGAACTCTGAATTTGCAGTAGAAGTGTCAAAAAATAAGGCAAAATATTTCAATGATTAGGCCCCAAGCTCTGTAACAAGAAGGTACTTTGTAGCTTGGACAACCTCATGTTGAGATTCAAAATCCTCCACTTTTTGGAACCAAGTTGATTACTTCTCATGTTGTCACTTCCTTTTTATTATAAAAATAATCCTAACTACTATTATTTTGTGGATTTTTCTCGAGCCTAGATTAGTTAATGCTCGCCGGAGTTTTCAGTTTTAAGGAGTCTGAAAAACATAAAGAAAACTCCATCTACTGTCCCGTGAATTTTTCTTGATCCCGGGCTAGTTCCTGCTCGTTGGTGTTTTAAATTTTTAGGATTCTGAAAAAATTAAAGAAAACTCCATCTACTATCCCGTGGATTTTTCTCGAGCCCGGACCAGTTCCTTCTCCCCAATGTTTTCAATTTTTATGAGTCTAAAAAACCTAAAGAAAACTCCATTTAGCTCCTTTTCCAAAAATTATCTACCAGGGATGGATAAAGGGGTAGACCTACACCTGGCAGGTGTACTCCTTATTAATTTATCTACATGAGAACACAATCAACTTTTTGTCTTGGTTAGTAACACCAAAATTTCTATCTATTGACACACCTATTTACAAATCTATACAGAACCAAATTAATTCACACAACAAACTTATTATGGTGGATCAGCAGGAGGAGAAATCACCTTGCTTACCAGTTGCATTTATGAATTCTGAAGAACATGTCTGAAAAAATCTTCTTTGGATAGAGGCTTATGATAAACCTTCTGTTAGCACCAAAAGTCACCTCTGGATTGTTGCATAGGTAAGCACGATACCCATCATTAATTTATGTCACAAGTTGGTTAAAAGAGGGTCAAATGGGCACAATCTCAAAATAATATCGTCTTTATTCAGAAAAAATGGACTGATATGCATAAGCATGTGAGGTCTTGGTTTAATTTCAATCAGTAGGTTGTAGTAAAGGTGAGTAGGAGGAGGAATTTGGTGAGAAAATGTAGAGTTCTACCGAGCACATCAGGTCTTCAAGCAACCCAGGAGGGAAAAATTAGACACAAAATCTTCTTGAATCTAAGTCTCAAATGAAATGAAAGGAATTATAACAACACTATAATCAAATTTTAATCATAATGCAGTCACAATCATTCAAGTGAATCAGTAAATCATGAACTATTTCAGTATCGGAGGAAAACAAGAGGGAGTAAGAAAGATGACTGTCATTAAACAAGAAATATCAGAATACAAAGCATGAATAGAGAACCAGAGTGCTCATTAAAACTTTACAAATCGGGAGCTTTTCTCTACCATCGACCCTAACAAAAAATGAGAACGACTCCTATATACGCAGAGGAAAAACCCTAGTGACGTGCTCAAGACTTTACATTGAACGCTTTACGTCTGCATGCTTCCTGGAAGACTGCACATGCAACTTCCTATCAGAAGCGAGCTCTGTCATATGCAATCGTATTTCAAAATGGACTTGCGGATGAGTTGACTGAATGACAGTCCTTTTCTAGGTTTTCCATTTATGGTGGAAATGATGTTTAACCACCACCAAAAACCTCAATAACTTCTTCATTAGGATCGAGGAACACCCAAGTCAACTCTGCACCTGTGGAACATGGCGGTCTCAACATTCTGTCCTCTAGATATGATATGGATGCTTGCAGGGAGGTCTGACAAAAGACATGGTTGTTGATGAGGTGATTGGTGTGCTCGCCATGGAACAATAGATGGGAGATGGCCAGCTGGATAGCCGCAGATGGGGAAGAGAAGACTAAGGATAGTGTGGGGGCCATGCAAGCAAGAGATGAGGTGTAATTGGATGGAGGTGATGTGGAGTGAGGTGGCACAGGTGGTGGGAGATAAGGAGGGGACATGTGTGAGGGAGAGAAAGTGATAGGGAAGCGACCACTTGTCGACCTGGGATAGGGCACTATATGTACATGCGCATATCGGGGCCGCAAAAAGAGGTTTGATTCTTTCTCGCTTTTGGGCCCGATGTGTGTCTCTGACTTAAACGTCACATATCCACAAAACCATGGTTTCATCCCCGACCTGGCCTACAAATTTTATCGTCTGCACATGTTGAGGCCCTAATATGATCAACGACCGTCGATCTAAGGTGCACAGATCTCAGCTACCTGAATTTGCATGCTTCTTATCACTTGCACAAAAAGGTCACATCAGTCATCTAACTTAGGATAGAAGCCAAAATGTAGGTTTTTTGCCCACTTTCTTCCATTCCTCGGCCAAAATTGCCACTTCCTATGGAAACACCCCCCTTTACAAGTAAATGTGATAACATTAGGATCCATGGGGGATGGCTTGCTCCCTGTGAGAATCCAAGAACTTTTTTGCGGTTTTAGTGCCTTACTATTGGGTTGGAGTCTCCCACTAGAAAACAAAATAAATAAAAACAAAATGATATTTACAATGGTGGTACACCGACTGCGGCTTCAAACAATTTTTTTTTTTAGAAAGTGCCCATTTACAGGGCCACCAAAAAATTTTTCACCCTCCAAGTTCTTCAACCTATAAGTGTTGTTTGGAAATGCTTCAAAAATATTGAAGGGACCGATCCAAAGGGCTTCAAATTTTCCATGTTTGCCTTTATCCTATTTGGGCACATCCCATTTAAGTACTAGATCTCTCAGCTAGAAATCCTCCTTTCTTGCCTTTTTGTCAAAGGCTTGCTTGATCCTCCATTGACATTCATGTGCTTTGTCCAATAGATTCTCTCTAGTTTGCTGGACTTTTACCATCTGTTGCACTCTCCTGATCATATCATCAGGCTCTCCTTGATAATCTCGAAAGAACCTTTCCACAGACAGGGCAAGTTGAGAAAGGAAAACAACCTCAAATCCATAGACAAGATGGAAAGGGGAGAGGCTCAGGGACCTCTTAGTTGTCACGCGATCAGTCCACAAAGAAAATTTGAGCTTTGAATCCCATTCTTTCTTGTTGTCCTCTAATAGTATTTTGATAATCTTTATAAGGCTCTTGTTAGAGGACTCTCCTAACCCATTTCCTTGAGGGTACTAGGGGGTAGAGTGGATTAATGAAATTTTAAACTCCTCACAAAACTTGATTATTGGTTTAGCCTTGAAGGATGCAGCACTATTAGTGATGATTTTGTTCATACAATCAAACCTTGCCATAATATCTTCAAGAAAACCGGTGATCACCTTGTGAGAAGCACTCCTTATGGGGATATCTTCTATCTATTTGGTAAAATAATCTGTTGCAGTTAGGATCCACCTATGTTGACCACTTAAAGGAGGGTGAATCTCCCCAGTAAATTCTAGGCCCCACTACTGGAAGGGTCTTGAAGCTACTATGAGCTTCAATGGAAGAGACTTGAGCTGCTGCTTCCCAGAGAATTTTTGACACTTGATGCACGCCTTGATTTTTTCATAGACATCAGTGAATAGAGTAGGCCAGTAGTACATAACCCTGAGAATTTTGTAGGTTGTGGTTTTCTAGAAATGATTCCCTCCAGATAGGCTTCTATGAAAAACAAACATAATACTTTTGGCCTCCTGTGGGTCTAGACATCTCAGAAGCACTCCTAGAGGGGATTTCCAATATAATACATGGTCAATAAGGCAATATCTAATTTCTTTGAGCTTTAAATCTCTTGCCTTACTTCTTCCCATAACATCTGGAGGTCGCAACTCCTGCGGAAAAAATACAATATCTTTGTACCAAGCACATTCTACCAATTGAGGGTTGTCCTGAGGACTTTTATCAGGTAACTCACCCTGTTGATTTTATGAGCAAGTGTTGATGAAGTTAACCCCCAAAGATTTGTAATTAGATTCAACCAACAACTTGGATAAACCTTGTCCTTTAACTAGTTTGGTGGGATTTATTTCCATATCAAATTCAAGGACTTTGACAATCCATTTTCTCCTTCTCGCATCTATGTCAGGCTGAATGAGAATGTCCTTCATGGAGGATGAAGGAACACATGCAATGATCTTCGAATGCAAAACACAGACTTTGAAATCCTTGAGAGATTTCACCAAGGCATAGGCCTGCTTATCCATGATATCGTATCTGATCTCTACATCCCTCAATGCTCTGTTGAAAAGGGAAATAGGCTTCTCCAATCCCGTATCATTCTTCTGTAGTAAAACAACGACCACTGTATCAAATGAAGCAAAGGAGAAAATAAAAAAATCCTTGGAATAATCAGGACTGATTATTATAGGTTCTTCATTCAGTGTCTTCTTGATTTGGTTGAAGGATTCTCTGGACTCAATAGTCCATTTTTATTTGTTCCCCTTCCTGACCATGGCTATGATATGTTTAACCAATTCAACAAAATTCGAAACAAACCTACTTAGAAAATTATTTTTTCTCGGGAATGACTGGACTTATTTCTTAGATCTAGGAAGTGATAAGGCTTGAATATCTTCTACCTTTCTTGAATCAATCCTGAGCCCCTCAGCTGATACGATGTGTCCCAACAATTTTCCTTCCTGCATGGAAAATAAAGACTTCTTGGGATTTAGGGAGAGACCAAACCTTCTACATTTCGAGAAGACTTTTCTCAGATGTTGACGATGTTCTTTATCAAATTTGGAGAAGAATGTTATGTCATCCAGCTAGATGACCACAAATTTATCTCTTTCTCCAATGAATGCGAAGTCCATGGATCACCAGAAGGTTTCTCTTGCGATCATCAATCCAAAGGGAATTTTGGCATAGATGAATGTGCCCCAAGGAGTGGCCAAGGTTGTATTTTCTCTGTCTTTAGGTAGGACAAAGATTTGTTTATATCCAAAAAATCCATCAATCATGGAAATTTTGGATGCGCCTGTCACCCATTGCAATATGTGTTCCATCTTGGGCAAAGGGTAATTTTCCTTCTTAGAGCTTCTGTTCAGGTTTGTGAAATTAGCACATAGTCTGGTTTCTCCATTTTTCTTTCTCACCGGGACCAGGTTGGCTACCCATTCAGAATATCTCAGAGGGACAATGATTTGGGCATCCAATAGTTTCTTTACCTCTTTTTCCATAATAGGTAGAAACTTAGGATTTATTTGTCTTAATTTTTGCCTAAATGGTTTGGCCTCCTCTGTCAATGGGATCTTATTCCCAATGACGGTTGTGTCATATGTTCTGAGGTCTTCATAGGTCCAAGAAAACACATCAGCGAATTCCTTTAATAAATCAACATACTAAACAATATGTTGATTAGCAATTTTATTTAAAAATACTTCAGGGGGAGGGTCACCTTTGGAATCATGATCCTGATCAATGTGTAATGTAGAGAACTCATCAACCGACACAAGAAATATTCTGATTTCAAGATCATCGTCGAACACCTTCCAATGCTTGATATTATCAGGTACAGAGGGTCTATATATGATCTCAACATCATACCTGAGCTTAGGTGGCAGTGGGACCCTGAACTGACTCACTATGATGGCGAAAGAATCAGCCAAAGTATTTTCCTCTCTTGGAATAAAAGAAATGTTGAAGGCTGAGAATAAATTGTCAATTAGGTCCCACACCTCATTCCTATAAGTCTTTAGCCTAGGGTGTATGGCTTGATAAACATTTTTGATTTGATGAAAAATTAGTTCAACATCTCCAAATACTGCTAGCTCTTCAATCCCCATGTCTTTCACAACCCTTAAACCTAAAACAAGAGCCTCATACTCTGCCACATTGTTGGTAGCTTCAAATTCTAGTTTGTAGGAAAAAGGTATGGCTTCTTGACAAGGTGACACAAAAACCAATCCGGCACCAACACCTTCCCTAGAAGAGGCTCCATCAAAGAACATGTTCCACACAAAAGTATTTGGAGGAGGTATTTCATGGAAAGAGATGAGTTTATTTTTGATTTCAAGAGGAGCTTCAGGAGTATCAATGAGCCGTAACAAACTAGATCCCAAATCAGTTTCGAGTGCAAAAATAGGATGATTGGTGGGGTCTTCTTCATCACTAATAATGTACGCCAACTAAGCTTCTCTGTATAGTCTTCTATTCTCCCCTCTGAACAATGGAATGGTAGCATATGTGAGGTCCATCTGGAAGGTTCCCCCAAGTCTTTTTATCCAAGATCTTGACAAGAGCATGCCAAACTTGGGGGAAACATCAACCACCATGATATCCATGACCATGCTCTTCATGGGCAGCTGAAACAAGGTCATGACCAGATCTTTGATGACTTCAAGACATTGCACTCTCCTTGAATCAAAATAGTAAAAATCATGATAAGCCTTTGTGATTTCTAACTTGAGTTCTTCCATGACAGTTTTGCGCATAAGATTATGAGATGCCCCTGAATCCATCAAACATTTATGCAACACCTTATCATGTATGTTCAGTGATGTATAGAAGGGAGGGGATGAATCATCTCTATCTTCTACCATAGGACCTAAGATGACTGTTGGCTTTTCATATTGAATATTTACTAAGTCTATGGAATGGAAAGATGGATCAGACTACAACAGCCTAGAGAGGGATTTTTTGAAATCTTCATGCTTTACTAGCTCTGAAATGGGCACATGGATTCTGATCTTTCACATTTTGTGCTCAAAGATGAAGGAGGAAAGGGGCTTCAGAACTTCGTTACTTCTCTCACTTATGGGACAGTGTCTTTGGGTATCGGTGAGGGGTTCTAAGCTTTATTTTCTTTGTTGTTGTTTGCTGCATCTTTAGTAGGATTCTCTGCTCTAGAAGGTTGATTAGGGACGTCAGACTTCCCTTGTTTCTTCTTAGACCTGATATTTTATTTATTGGGACTACTATTGTCCTTCTCACCCTTACTTAGCTCATTTATTTGATTGTTCATGAGGGATTCCTCATATGCAGATTGAGTCAAATGGGGAAATGGGGAGGTGTCTTCAAGACAATGGATTTCAGGATCAAGCTCTTCTTCCTCCCTCTCTTCATTAGCAACGAAGTTATTTTGGATGGGGGTTTAGATTTTCTGATCATCTCTCTCTCTGTTTCTGGGCTCTCTTGGGAGTATTTGAGGGGCATTGTTTGGTCTTCTGAAGCTGGCTCTGCTATCAACATTTGGAGATTCTTATAAACTTTCTTCCCTTCGAATTTCATCTTCTCCATTTCTGCAGATAGGGACTTCACCATCTTGGTCAATTCATATACTCTAGGGTGATATGAAGAAGAACCAGAGGTTGAGGCCTCATATTTCCCTCTTGCTATGTCTCTGTCGTCTTTATTCCTAAGTCTGTCAATTGCCAATACATTGGATTCTACTTCTAGGGCTGCATCTTGCATATGATCCAAGGAAGTAGCTCTTCTTTCTCTCAACAGGAGGCAAAAATCGGGGTCAAAAGCACTAGCGTAAGTAATTTTGGCAGAGGCTTCTGTAGGATTTATCTCAACAGGGATCTTACTGTACATTTTATTGAATATTTTTGAGAAGTCAGAGATAGATTCTCCCTCTTTTCTCCTCAGGGAACTAAATTCAGTGATATAATACATAAAGTATTTTTTATCCCCCCATTTCCTCAAGAAAACATCATCTAGGGCCCCAATCCCAGTAATGGATCCAGGGGTCAACCCTCTAAACTGTTTCCTAGCCTCACCATCAAGGCTTTGGACAAAGACTCTCATCTAGACGTCCTCATTTTCAATATTCATATTGTCTGCATAACTGTAGAAGGAAGCAAGGTGTTCTTTACCAGTTATATCATCTTCTCCCATGAACTTGGGCATATACTTTAGGTAATATCTAGAAGGAAGAGGATTCATTGGCTGAGGTAGGACTAGAGGGGCATATCTTGTAGCCACTATGGCATCCATTCTATTCCTAGGAGGATTGGCACCTGCCATAGGGATGATAGGTGGAGGAGAACTAGGAGGGGAAGGGGTTCGAACAGGGTATACTGGAACTAAGCTTCCGAGAGGAAAGGGAAACAATAGAGGATTTAGAGAAAAGGCTACATGGCTTGAAGGAAAAGAGGATTCCCTTTATGCAAAATGAGTAACTCTAACAGGAGGAGGAGTAATAAAACCTGGAGTGGGAAACTCTTCTGAGGTCTGGGGTCTATACCAAGGTACAACTTTAGGGGAGAGAGAAGTGACAAGTATTTCTCCCTCCAAATCCAGACCAGGAGGGGAAATATCAACAGGAACACTCCCAAACTTTAAACTTCGGGAAACTCCAACAGATAGTATAATAGGAGAATGAGAAGCATATATCGGAGTTTCTAAAGGATGGTAGTACAAATCATCTGAAATACCTGGTTCAGTAGCAGAAGTACCTTCTCAAGGGGCCTTTTCGTTTCTGACAATTTTCTCTAGGTCAGATTCAAGTGTTCCTAAAGGAAGTTGTGGAGTAGACCTCATGTGTCTGTCTTTAGAATCCACAGCTGAAAAAAATGAGTCATCAGTGGATTCGCATCAATGGAGTCACCATAGTGGAGTCTCCAGGTGCACAGTTGCAATCTTTGATGTACTAAGTTCTACTACACCTTCATAACTAGTAAGGTTTGTTGTTCAATCCCAGGGAAAATATTCAATTTCATCCCCGGCAACGATGCCATAAATGTTACCACTAGAAGTCACCTCTAGATTGATGCAGAGGTATGCCCAATACCCATCAGTATTTTATGTCACAGGTTGGTTAAAAGAGGGTCAAATGGGCACAATATTGGGATAATATCATCTTAACTAAAACAAAATGGACTGATATGCACAAGCAGGTGAGGTCTTGGTTTAATTTCAATTAATAGGTTGTAGTAAAGGTGAGTAGGAGGAGGACTTTGGTGAGAAAATGTAGAGTTCTGCCGAAGACATCAAGTCTTCAAGCAGCCCAGGAGGAAAAAATTAGACTCAAAATCTTCTTGAATCCAAGTCTCAAATGAACTGAAAGGAATTATAACAACACTATAATCAAAATTTCATCATAATGCAGTCACAATAATTCAAGTGAATCGGTCAATCATGAAATATTTCAATATCGGAGGAAAACAAGAGGGAGCAAGAAAGATGACTCTCATTAAACAAGAAATCTTAGACTACAAATCATGACCAGAGAACTAAAGTGTTCATTAAAACTTTACAAATCAGGAGCTTTTCTCTACCATCGACCCTAACAAAAAATGAGAATGACTCCTATATACTCAAAGAAAAACCCCAGGGACGTGCTCAAGACTTTGCATTGAAGGCTTTATGTCTGCATGCTTCTTGGCATACTGCACATGCAACTTCCTGTCAGAAGCGAGCTCTATCATACGCAATCGTATTTCAGAATGAACTTGAGGATGAGTTGACTGGATGACAGACCTTTTCTGGGTTTTCCATTTATGGTGGAAACGATGTTCAACCGCCACCACCAACCTCAATAACTTCTTCATCGAGATTGGGGAAGACCCAATCAAACTCTGCACCTGTGGAACATGGAGGTCTTAGCATTTTTCCATTTGGATCTGAGTTGGATGATTGTGGGGAGGTATGACAGAAGACATGGATGCTGATGAGGTGATTGGTGCGGTCAACATGGAACAACATACGTGCGATGGTCAGGTGGAAAGCCGCAAATGGGGAAGAGAAGAGTAAGGATAGTGTGGGGGACATGCAAGAAAGAGTTTAGGTTTAATTTTATGGAGATGATGTTGAGCGAGGTGGCACAGGTGGTGGGAGATGAGAAGAGGACAGGTGTGAGGGAGTGAAAGTGATAGGGAAGCGAACACTTGTTGACCTGGGATAGGGTGCTATATGCACATGCGCATATAGGGTCCATGAAAAGAAGTTTGATTCTTCCCCACTTTTGGGCCCGATGTGTGTCTCTGACTAACATGTCACATCTCTACAAAACCATGGTTTCGTCCCTGGCCTGTCCTACAAATTTTATCGTCTGTGCATGCTGAGGCCTTGATATGATCAACGACTGTCGATCTAAGGTGCAGAGATATCAGTCGCCTGAATTTGCGTGTGTCTTATCGCTTGCACCAAAACGTCACATCAGTTATCAGACTTAGGATAGAAGCCAAAATGTGGGTTTTTTGCCCACTTTCTTCCATTTCTTGGCCAAAAATGCCACTTCCTATGGAAACACCCCTCTTTACAAATACATGTGATAACACCTTCAATCAATGCCCATTCACGACAAAGGAGGTCCAATTCTCATCAATATTATTTATCTTAAATGAACCATTGTCATAAACTGTATCAAATTCATAGGGTCCCAACCATCTAGTAGATAATTTACCTTTAAAATTATTGAACCTACTATCATACAGTAAATCCAAATCACCTGATTGAAAAGTCTTCTTCTTGATGTAATTATCATGCCATTTAGTCCTTTGTTATTGTATAAGGGTGGTCCTTTGAAGATCATCTTGTCTTCTCTTATCAATCTCATTCAACTGCAATGGCCTATGTTTTTGAGCTTCATCCAAATCCATCCCTAATTGCATGGTAGTCCTGAAGGTTTTCACTTGAAATTATATGGGAAGAAACACCTTCTTCCCATATACCAAGTCATAAGGTGTATGGCCCGTTGTGTTTCTCCAAGTTGTCCTATAGGCCCATAAGGTCTTAGGAAACCTATCGACCCAGTCTTTGTGATGTAGCTGAATAGTCTTGGTAAGAATAGATTCTATCACCTTGTTAGTTGATCCCACCTGCCCATTTGCTTGAGAGTGATAAGGTGAATATTTTCTATGTTTGATTTTATACTGTTCAGTAAGAGATTTGACCAAATTGGAGGTGAATTGGGTTCCTTGGTTAGTTACTGTTTACTGAGGCACAACAAAGCGAGTAAATATTTCTTCAAAAAGAAAATCTACAACAAATTGTTCATTAGCAGAATATAAATCCTTAGCTTCCACCCATTTGGTCACAAAATTTGTGCAGACCAAGATGTACTTATTTCTTTGAGACATAGGGTTAATGGGTTTTACAAAATCCAAAGTCCATTTCTCAAAAATTTCAATTACTACCTGAGCTTGGGGGGGAATCTCATCAACTGCAGGTTTTCCCATCCTTTGAAAATAGTTGGCCAATAGTAGTCGGGATGTAAGATCTTGTATGCTATTCTTTTATCAGCAAAATGCCCCCCACATGGACCATCATGACAAGATTTGAAGATGTCATGCATATCATCTTCCCAGACACACCTTCTGATCACCAAATCAGGGCCAATTTGGTAGAAACAGTCATCATGCCACATGTAATTGGCACTTAGCTGGATAATTATCTGTTTTTCTTGGGAGGATAGATTCTAAGGTAGCTTTCCTGTTACAATATAGTTGGCTACATCTTCATACCAAGGAATGTAAGTAGAAATAGAAAATAGTTTCTCATTTGGAAAATTTTCATCGACTAGTGTATTATCACCTGTATGAATTGTTGATGTTTGGACAACATCGGGAAGACATTCTCTAAAGATAATAATTAATAATATAATTATTATTTAATATTAAATATAGTAGATATTAAGTAAATTATAATAATAAATAGTTATTGATTATTCAAGGGACGCATCCTTTCATGGATGGTCACCTTATGTTCCCTATATATGGAACACTCATTGTTGTAATAATATATCGAATATCTCTCATATCTCATATGAATAAAAACCAACATGGTATCAGAGTAGGACTAGGCTTGACTCCTTCACCGGAGGGCCCAGGTAAATGAAAGATAAATGGAAGCCTAACTTAGCTTAGGTGCTACTGGAGCTAAGTGGGTCCAGTAGTTCAAGTGAAGATAATGGAGAGGAAGTGGGTCACTGCTCCTTTGACAAATCTAGTGGTTGGCTCAGCTTCTCGACAAGTTCACAGTCCTCACACTCCATCTAATAAAACTGGTTACGATATTTGTGGATTTCAAATATCCCTTCTAGATGTTTGTCGAGTTTGAATATCTATGAAACAACTTTCATAAGAATCATGAAAATATTTGTTTTATGGGAATAGATACTGGTTAATCCATAGCTACCCAATACCTTCGTTTGAGGCATACATAATTTGTAGATGAAGGGTCGGAAGCATGAATGAAACGACCATGGATAGGACTGCAGTATGGCTGGTTGTCAGTTGGGTACATGATATGAAAATATTTTTTAAAGAGTAAAGTAGTTAGTATTTCGATTTCCAGTAAGGTGATATCCATGGAATCGATCACTGGCCTGTTGAATTCCATGAATCTACAAATAGTCAAGATGAAGATGGTTGAGTTTGATGAAACCATTAGTATGTTGTGGTTCATAGCACAATATACGGTCACAGGATGGTGGGAGAAGATGAACGACGCTGCTAGGAAATGGAAACAAAAGGACACAACTCATGAATGGAAACTATTGCGATTTCCACAACTTCATTTTCTGAATTTCATCGTTTGTGGAGTATGAGCTATTACCCTTGGATTTCACAATTAGGTCTTCTCTTAGAAGCCGAGGGCTTTACCAATTACATTGAAATAACTTCCTTGATTACTATTTTTGTCTGGGTATACGTTAGTTGTGTTATTTTGGACACACGTATACCATTAGGCACGAGGAAGCTCATGCATTCAAATAATTTGGCCAACCAATTTTATTATGAATGGTTGAATTATGTTACCAAGTTGTGCATTTGGATATTCACGTGGAAGGATGGAAACAATGTCGCGTTGGAGATGATCGTGACATTATTTATTTATTTATTTATTTTGTGCTTACTTCGTTTCTTACAACATTGGGTTTATTTTTACAAAGGTTTCCACTGCTGGAGGTATTTACATGACTAGAATGAAGGATGCAACTATTGCTATTTTGATAGCCACTTATTTGATTGGGAACTACTACTATTGGATCCATGTGAGATAGAAGTATCTACAATACCTGCATGCTAAAATGTCAAATATGATACCGATGGTGGACGAGATCAACATTACGATTACAATGCCATTGTGATTTGAGTGGAGGTCACCACCGTTTAGGTGGTTCCATTAGTCAAAGCAAGGTTTCTAGTCCATGTGACAACATGGCTGGAAGAATCACACCTTGGAGGATAACAATGACATCTATTGAAGAGTCCAACGAATACTGAAGATGTGGGAGGTATGTAAAGGCGTTTCACACTCGATATGGATATATGATGTTGCTCAGATGAGGTTCCCGCGACATTGTTTCTATCATCCCAGAGCTGCAAATTTGATACACATTTGATAGCCTTCAGGATCTAGTCGAAATTGGTGAGAATGGTCAGATGAAGGAACCAAGACATTTGTTTCAAGAGGAAACCTCAATGTGTCTTAGGGGACATTGGTTCCATGAGGGAACCTCGATGTGTCCTAGAGATGTTTGAGACAACATCATGAGACATTCTCCCTGGAGGGTCCTGTATGGACTAGTAGGATTAATGTGGAGTTCATCTTGACGTGCCTCAAATGGTCAGATGAAGGAACCAATACATTGGTTTCATGAGGCAATCTCGATATTTCTTGGGTGACATTGGTTCCATGAGGGAACCTCGATATGTCTTGTGAGACATTGATTCCATGAGGGAACCTTGATATGTATTAGACATTGTTTTCATGAGGAAACCTTTATATGTAAAATAAGGTCCAAGATTACATTCCCTTTCAAGACAGTTGAGCCAATTGATCTCATTGATCCTGTAGCTCCAATTAATGTTTCCAGAGATATTGCAGTAGGTCAGAAGATACTTTCATGGGATCATCAGACTCTGTGGGAGGCAGGAGGACATGCAAATCCTCATGGTACCTTTCGAGAGAGAAAGAGACCTCATATATATTCGTGCTATACTGCAGCTATGAGCCACATCATTGATTCCAATCCTTCCTGTTACGAGGAGGCATCTAGTCATCCAGTATGGAGAGATTCTATGATGGAGGAGTATCAATCCATCATGAAGAATGATGTGCGAGATATTGTTCCGAGCCCTGAGGGGAAGTTTTCATTGACTTCCAAATGGATCTACAAGATCAAACACATAGTTGACGGGAGCATCAAGAGGCACAAAAGGATATTTGTTTCTAGAAGATTCTCTCAGGTGGAGGGAATAGATTATGAGGAGAAATTTTCTCTTGTTTCTTGATAAACTTCTATCCGGATGATTATTTCCCCTGAAGCATCCAAGGGTTAGAGAGTACATCAAATGGATGTAAAGACAACCTTTCTCAATGGAGAGATTAAGGAAGAAGTATACATCGAGAAACCAAATGCTTTCGTGATACATGAGAAGGAGTCTCATGTGTGCAGGTTGAAGATGGCATTGTATGGAATCAAGCAACCACCTCGAGCTTGGTATGTAAGGATTTATATACACCTGATGATTTTTGGGCTTCAACAAAGTGTTGTCAATTCCATCCTGTACTACAAGACTATTAATGGTGAGTCCTTGATTTTGGTCCTCTACGTTGATGATTTATTCCTCACTGGTACATAGAGCCTTATTATTGAATGCAAGTATGTGTTGGCCTCTGAGTTCAATATGAAGGACCTTGGTATGATGCACTACTTCTTGGGACTATAGGTGTGGCAGAGAACTGATGAGATCTTCCTGAGTCAGGGGAAGTACACAGTTGAGATATTCCGTAAGTTTGAGATACTGAACTTGAAGCTCATGACTACACCAATGATGATGAATCTGAAGAAACTAAGTGTGTCTTCTTCCGATTATGACAAAATTGATTTGAATCTGTATAGACAATTGGCTGGATAACTAATGTATTTGGTTAAAACCAGACCAAATAATTTCTATGTAGTGAGTGCACTTAGCCAGTTTATAAGTCAGTTGAGATAGACACACTAGATTATTGCAAAGCATGTGTTGAGATACTTGCAAGGCATAGTTCGACATGGTCTGAGATATACTTCCAGTATTGATATGATATGGCAGGAATATATTGACTCTGATTGGGTAGGTTATGTAGTGGAAAGAAGAGCACCTTCAGGTGTTGCTTCACTTTGTTATCTTCCATGGTTTCCTGGTGTAGCAAGAAATGAACTTTTGTGGCTTTGAGCACAACAAAATTAGAGTACAGTGCATTAAGTATGGAAATCCGTGAAGCAGTGTGTCTTCACAAGATCCTTGCAGATATATCCGAACATGTACTGGATTCCACCAA
>JASDQU010587601.1:62055-81493 GCA_032191745.1 Picea mariana | reverse complement strand
AACGGAGTTTGGCACAACTTTGCATATGTCTCCGGGCCTTTTCTCTGTGGGGGAGGCTTCTTTATTTATGTTCGAAAGCTTAATGGTACATCATTACAATGTCGAATGGCTTCCAGACTGATCTGGTCATGTTCGTCTAGATCTCTAGAATCTTGCACAAAAGACGACACACGAAACGGATGTCTGGAGCTCTCAGAAATCGTCCGACAGCATCTCCTCCTCAACGGTCTCCCTGCCTCAAACTAGCTTTGACTTGGCTTTGCCTCAGCATCTATGCTCTGAATTTCTCTCAAAAGCTGTCCCCTTGGCCTCAAAATGGCCTTGGTTAAATAGTTGGGAAGTTGGTTATCCATCTCCAACTTCCTCCACGAATTTAGGCTCTAAAAATGCCCAATAACTCCCAAAAATGAGTTAATTACATTAAAAAGGGGTTAATTGACATTAAAACCCAAAAGTGGTTATAAAAACCCACTTTCAACTATATTATAGTTAATTCTGGGCTTAAGCCCCCCGACCTCTGGCGCACGCCCTTCTGGAACGGTCATATGTATACCATGTGGCCACGCGCTAGCCCTTGGGCTACGCGCGGGCCACCCCTTCCTCTAGCACTGGTCACATGGGCATGGTCATAGAACCTTGCACTAAGCCTTAACCGCCCGCATTCATAAACAATAATTGCGCATATTTGTGGTCACATGTCAATGCGCCAAGGGCTAACATATAAACAACTTTAAACCGCGGTATAAATCCGCGCCAAGTTTTACATCCGTGCCCGCATTATAATGGTGGTCACATAACACATAGAACTGGGGGTCGGGGCTAAGCCCGGGCCCCACCCCCTGTCATTTAATACAACATGTAAATTTAAATAAAATTAAATTCAAACTATAACAACCAACATCCGGTGGTACCGTGGTCAGGGCTTGTTGCGAAAGCGTTGTAGATGGGGAGGTCCGGGGTTCGAATTCCCCAGGCCCCAAAAACTTTTGACATAGCCCTCATTGGCTAAACCCGGGGTGCCATGTGGCAGCCCGTGATTAGGCCATGTGGCACCCTCACATCCAATTGATGCATGCCACGTGTCGACCAATGATTCGTTCACGTCATCCAACCAGAAGATGCCATGTGTCCATTGCTGATTCACCCACGTCACCTGCCACGTCAGCACACCGTACGTCCCAGTCATCTGTGCCACATCATCTGTCGTACGATGCTGACGTCATCTCGTGCCACGTGTCACCCTTCCAGTGGTAACACGTGTCACTTCAGGATTGGTCCAACTGCGTGCCAAAAATTCCAAATCAGCCTGACACGTGGCACTCCCTGGAGCTGCCACGTGTCTTGTATGGAATCTGCCATGTGTCAGCGTACGGACCTACCACGTGTCCTGTATGGACTGTACAGATAGGTACAGTTAGCATCCAAAAAAATTTGCATGTTTGGCTTGGCAGACAGAATGCGATATCTTCTCCATACGGACTCCGTTTGACAAAAAAATTATACCACCGGAATCAGGAAGACAAGCCAGACGCAATGGTGTTGGTTTCGTCGGATTCCGAGCACTTTAATTTTTGATCATTTTTCATGCCCTGACAGGCTTCTGAATCCGATTTTAGATCATCTACGTCTGGTTATATTTTCCTAGTTACTCTAAGCTCAATCTTGTTTTTAACATCTCGTGCCTAAAGAAAGTGATTGGAACTAAGTTCCAAAATCGAATCAATATCCCTGAGTTGGATGAAGAAGGATCCATTTGGTTGCAACCATAATCATTCTTGGACCGGCGTGAGCATCGCCTAAGTCAACACACCATCAAGGAAGTCTTAGTTCAATGGAAGGATACACCCTTAGAAGATGTCATCTGGGAGTCGACTACCATAATCTACAATAATTTCCCCATCTCAAGCCTCGAGGACAAGGTTGTTTTTCAAGGGGGAGGGCATGTTAGGGACCTGACCTCAAACATAGATAGAATATATGTTTTTTATCTAATAAACGCTGACATTAGTAAATAAAGCCTATATAATAATATGAACAAGTCTAATGTAAGAAGACTTAATAGCAGTTTTCGCTTCTAGAATGATCTTCCTCTAGAATGTTCTTTAGAAGATAGAATTAGTATAAATAAAAGCAGAAGGCATGGGGAATTATTGTCTTGATAATTATTATAATAGAGCACTGCTTTTCCGAAGGTTTCCCCCTTGATGAGGCAAGTGAACTTGTATTTCTATTAATAAAGGTATCATTACTAGTGTTATTGTTCTCTATATTTTTCCATTCTGCTGGTATCTGTTATAATATTTATGTTTCTTCTTTACATAATACATTTGATCATTTTAATAAATTGCAATTTAAAAATGACTTACATTTTTTACCATTTCCGACAAACATCAATGAAATTCGACAATACAATTGTGGGTGAAATCACCATTTTTTATTACTTAAACTTCATTTTTTATTGCATAAATAGATTCAACACCACCAAAATCCTTGGAGCACTATGATTGTGTTGGACTATGATTGTCATTAGACCAAAACCCGTAGGAATTAATTTCCACCACAATCATCAGAGTTAGAATCCACAAGAGGGGGCTAACCCATGTTACGAAACTCGCGGGAAGCACCAAACCCAATGTCCAACAATCTTCCCGTTGGCTCATGTCGGGCGAGTTTCAAGCTCAAGACCCGTGATACCATTTGTTGGACTACGATTGTCATTAGACCACAACCAAAAAGCATTACTCTCTACCACAATTGCCCAAGTTAGGATCCATGAGAGGGGGTTAACCCATGTTACGAAACTTGTGGGAAGCATTGAACTCAACGTCCAATAGATTGTGCAGTTTTAACAATTGAAATCCATAATTTAGATTACATATTCAAGAACTCCTCTTTATTACTTAGTTGTCATCCAAAAATTGTGACAATACCTAACTAAAATGTATTAGAGGTAGGTACAAAATGTCAAGCTTTACAAATTTTGCAAAACTTAACTTTGTACATGTCACAAAGTACCTAGAGTGTCTTTTTCACATTGACTCGGTATCTAGCATTGAGACATTTATTAAATGTAGAGAGTTTATGGTTGTTATGTGTATTCAATGAAGCTTAATTTATTTTTGAATATTTATTATAGTGATTGGCCACATATGAATATGTAGAGAAAAGTTTATTTAAAATGTTATATAAGAAATAATAAAAAGGCCTAAAATAAAAGTGAATTGTTAAGTAAGGTAATAGTTTCTGAAAGGGTGTTCTTGTAGCATTTAAATAGTTTTCTACAAACAATTATACATTGTATGTCAAGTATTGGGTCTCAATTGACTATTGTTAATGCTCATCCAAGCAATTGGAATTAGATATTTGAACCAAAGTTAAACTTAAAAAAACATTTATAACATTTTATCACTTATAACAACATCTCATTGGAATCCCTTTCGGTAATCATCTTCCAATTGAAGCTACTACAAACACTCCAATAACACAACCTTTAATTTTTGTATGAAAAATTAAAAATGAACATGCTTTTACAACATCCAATAACACATATTATGATAAACATGTTATCACAAAAGATGCCATTAAACCAAATTTTAAAAAGTGATAAACTTTCTTTCATATCGGTATTGTTGCGAGCACATATCCACAATTATGGTCCAAGTCACAATTTTCTCAATAATGTTACATATAAAAATGTAGTGAATCAAGACTTACAATAAATTTGCTCTTCAAGTTGAGCCAAAAGCCCTTTTATGTGTCATACATGGTAAAACATAAACATTTACATAGGATGCCATAGACTATAGTTAAACATGATAGTCATGGTGCATGTTGATCCGAATCCAGTCAAGGGATACACCAATGCCTCGTCATGGGATACAATGGTTCCTAAAATAAAGTGGCGCTTCCCAAAGTTTTTGAAAATGTTGAATTTACTTGGCAAACACCTTGTACCAATTTGGACTATCAATGAGTCTTTTTTCTCCCATAAGGCTAGAGTCATAAGGCTAGAGTTATGAAGCAATGGACACCCAAATGTGCAGATAATGATTGCTTGACGTAGAAAATGTCTTGGTTAGTTGTCAATAAGGAATGGAAGGAAAAAACGTTTAACTAACCGAGGAAAAACATTTAACTAACGAGTTTTTGAATTGCAATTTATTAGAATACTCAAGGAAACCATGAGAATATAAAATATTATTTAATGTTGTTTTTGTTGGAAACATGTCAACGAATTTTCCATGCGGTCATATAAGAATATAAAATATTATTTAATGTTGTTTTTGTTGGAAACATGTCAACGAATTTCCCATGCGGTCACATGCACATGTATACAACTATATTTAGATTGTACATACATGCACTCTTCTATTAAAAGTTTGTGTAACTCATGGATCTTATTATAATCAGTTTTTCTAATTGTTTGAGAGATGTTATATATATGAGCATACCCATAGAGGTGAGAGTGCAATGTGCGTAGTGTGTGAGCAAGACACACTAATGTGGAGTGTAGTGTGTATGTGAGGAGAGGATGGTTGTATGCATGTGTTGGATATTGTAATTCTCCCTTGAATAATAAGAATATCGATTATCATTTCCCATCGTTTTTTCCTGTATTGGGTTTTCACATAAATCACTGTATCAATTGTGTGATTGTTGTTCTTGGTTTAATATTGCTTGTTGATGCTCTAGTTTTTATGTTCTATTTTGTTTCTGCTGCCTAACAAGTGGTATCAGAGCAGGTATAGTAGGTGTCGCACATGAGCAAAGGCAAATTGTGTACAGATTTTCTGTGAACGCAAGAACCTTTGGTTATATTTTTAGCATGTAAGGAAAAACAAACTGAAGTACTAAAAAACCCAAATATTTTGTGAGAACAAAAGGTGTGATTGAGCGAGTTTCAAGTCATCAACACTCCCTAAACAATGTTAAAAGCGCATCAGCACTCTCACACTTCAAGCACAGGAATTTTTAAAAAATCAACACGCCCGATTCAAGCAACATAGACACCAGAAAATCGATGCTCCCCATACATACTAAAGGAGCATTATCTCCAAAATCGGCGCTACTTAAAAGGCTTACAAGAGCGTTGATCTTAAAAATTCTCATGGTATTAAGTTCATGGTATAAATTAAAGTTGAAGGTTTTTGTGTTATTCTAAGACATGGTCGAACCTTTGTCTTATTAGGCATAAAACGTGGTATGTTTAAATGAGTGGAGAATATTTGGAGAATATTTTATATAAATAAATAAAGTGGATAATCTCTTCTCTTTTGGGGTGGAGTGGTAAATAAAGTGGGTGGAGGATATGTATTACAATATTATATTGTTTAAGAGAACTTTTGTAGTTTTGAGTAAAAGGTTTTATTAAAGTATAAAATATTTTTTAAATATTTTAATCATTAGTTTGTTTTGGGTTCAAATTGAATTATAAGGTTGTTTCTTCATATAAAGTTTTAGTTTTATAAGCAGTGGTTTGGAGTTTTATGTTAATGGCGAAAGTGCAGAGTTTTAAGTTTAAGGTGGAGAAATTTAATGGTAAGAATAGCTTTGCGCTATAGAATCTCAAGATGTGGGATCTGCTTTTGCAACAATGATTGAAAAAGGCATTGGCTGGAAAGATAAAGAAACTGACAAACATGACATACAAAGACTTGGAATGTCTAGATGCGAGAGCCTTCAGTACCATTTGTTTGTCTCTGAAAGATGAAGTGTTATTTAACATCATTGAAGAGGAGACAACAATAGGTTTGTGGATCAAACTCGAGAGTCTCTATATGACAAAGCCTTTGATGAACTGAATCTTCTTGAAGAGGAAGTTGTACAGCTTGCGGAATAAAGAAGGTACGAAAATTGTTGATCACTTGAATGTTTTCAATACTCTCATTTGTCAAGTATCTAGTATGGATGTAACATACGAAGATGAGGACAATGAGGTTACGCTATTGTGTTCGTTTCCTGGGTCTGGGGATCATCTGGTCACAACTATGTGGTTTAGCTCAACATATGGCATTGATTATGGCACTATTGTGGGAGCTATGTTGTCTGAGAAAATGAAGAGAAGATTCAGCAAGGAAACCTCAACAACCGAAGCAATGGTGGTTAGAGTTCGATGTGCTTTGAGAGGTTTGTATGTTTCTCTGCCTCTTGAAGAGTGAGTCTAGGTCGGTCTTTTATGCCCTACTGCAATATCTCTGAACATATCAACTGAAACAACTAGATTAATGTTTGTCAAAAATATAGATGCATAATCTAGTGCAATTTTTTATCCTATGGATTAAACCCCTTTCTACATCTCAGTAGCTCAACCTCTGACCTATTCAAAACAAGGTTGATCCAAATGAAAATAGTGAATTAGAAGGAGCGAGGATACGAGTCGCTCGTAGAGTGGACGTGCATGTGGATGATCACAGGTGAACGTGTGAAGATCTGGTTCTCCTGTGTAATGCAGTGAACCAGAGATATGGACATCCCTATGGATATGCCCCTAGTGGATGAGCACTAGTGGGTGTATCAGATCCTTTGCTATATTGTAGAAGAATCAGACCCGCTTGTAACCCTAACTATAATTACCATAGGATTGTACGACCTCCTTCAGTGCACCTCTAGCAAGCTTCTGATTGCATTTTCGAGCATTTTGACTTTTTGGCCTTAGGGTTTCTAGGGTTTCGCTAAATTCTACAAAAATTTCATAAATAAGGTTTCTGCAATTACTTGAAGGATCTCTTCAGCTCACTAGTGTTCTCCTATCTTTCAAAGGCTTATTGTTGGCAGTCATAAGTCCAACTAAACCTAAAAGTACTATCTTATCCTAGTCGTTAGGTTTACTATCCAAGTTGACAAGGGTTTGTGAAGAATCCAAAAATGAGCAAATTCATAATGGGAGGAAAGCTTGATGATTAAATAAAACTCGGTTCCAGGAAAACAAGACCTCAAAGAAATGAAGACATCAACATATCAACACCCTCGGGTATGCATCTGTATATATATTATTTATATCATTGTCATGAGGTAAATTGTAGGATGAAGGAACCTTTTGCTGAAGTCATGGATCCAAAGAAATCTTGGTGCATTCAGATGAACGACACACTGGAAGTGAAGACTCCAGGTTTGATTGTTGTAAATTGTCATTCCTCTAACCTATATTTCTAAAGTTTGCTACAAGTAGGTGTTGTAGATGGGACAACAATCCTTAAATTGTTTGGATTCTAGAGATGTACTCATTATTCTCCTTTAGGAAATATTCTTGTTTTGGTTCCTCTTGTTTTCTTGTTCCAGACAGGTGAATAACAAAGGAAGATGCGTATCCTTCAGAGGGAGTCAAAACTATTTGAGAAAGAGGAAGAATAGAACCATCATTGAGACAACCAATGCAATAATGCATTATCAAAATCTTTCTAGGCTTCCATGGGCAGAAGCATGCATGACACAATATATGTTTAGAACANTTTCACCGGAATGAAGCCCGATATTGAAGACTTCAAGTTATTTGGGTGCCTAGTGTATCTTCATGTAGCCAAAGAGAAGAAGTCCAAGTTGTATCCTTTAGAAAGAAATGATACAGTGAATCTTCAAAGACATCCCTAGTCAGAGACAAATTGAGACAAGCAAAGACGTTAAAGAAGAGATAGTATTTCAAAGATCCAGAGAATCTTAGATGGAGATTGACAATAAGACAATACCTTCTCCCCCTTTAACAGGTCAGAGGGAGCCAACCATTTTGTCATTCGCAATTACTCATGGTGTAAGAATTTGTATAAATTTTATTAAAGATGTGATTAATTATACTTATTATTGTGGCCTCGGATTTCAATTTTAGATGTTGTGATAGAGAGGAAATTATCTTGTTTGGTGTTGTTGTGGAATCCTCCACCTATCTAACAGAATGATATAATGTATAATTCGAAGGAAACGACTCCGTAAAGCTATTTTCTGTTATGAATGTGCTCGCAAACGTTTTATAAAAGCATTTTATAATATGTTCGAGCATAAAATTAAAAGAAATGATTTTTTTTCTCTTCAATTTTCATGATCCGTAAAAGTTAATCATCATTATAATTATAATAATATAGTGTATTTTTTATTTTTTTTCATATATTTTAATTTAATATTATTGATAGGACGTTTTCACCATCTTTTAATAATTATATATATATATATATATATATATATATTAATTTCAAATAAATAAATTAAAGTATAAAAATTAATTTTAAAGATTATATATAAAATAAAATTTTAAAAATAATTATAATGAAGATATTATTAATGTAAACAAATTTTACATTGTATTTTTAATAAATTTTTAACCTACTACATCATAAAATGGAAATAAATTTTATATTGTAATTTTAAAAGATTTGTATTTTTAAATTATATAAAAAATTTACTACAATATTAAAAAAAAAACAAATTTTTTGTTGCTTGAATATTTAGATAAATTATATAAAAAATATTGAAATATCCTTTATATAATAAAAAAAAATCCCTTTATAGACGAAGCATGACTGGGAAAAGAAGGAACTGGAATTGCATTCACGTTATAGGGTTTGATGTGTCGTTTGCGTCCAAGCCCTGGCAACTTCAGAATGTCCCCACGTAAATATGTTGTTGTCACAACTGTTGCATCATCTAACACAACAAAATGAACTCAGATGGAAGGGTGAAATCCCCCTCTTATCGGAACCCCCACCACACCTTCGCGATCAATTTCTTCAAGATGAATAAGGCTCGGGGAAAGGAATGGAACTGGAAGTTTAACCGTTGCATCCAAAATAATCTCGCAACTAGGAGCCATGGAAATGCATCCCCCAAGCACCAACAACACCAAAATATGTGATAAAATCTACAAGGGTTGGAGAACACACCCAATTCATGAAAGATCATGCCCTGATCGGAAAATGGGCTTTGGCCCTCTGAAAGAGACCTTGCGTGATGGATCAAAACTTGGTGGAACCAAAAAGGAGATTATGAGGTTTAGATAAGCTCGAATGGATTCTTCATGGTTATATTTTATAACCTGGACAACAAAGACTAGATTTTTGAAAACGATCCCTACTTCTACAACTCCACAAGACTGTATCTTTGTTTTTGGAATGATCTCTTCTTCCCAAAGAAGGAGGAATTCTCCTTTTCCCAAGTATGGATTTGTCTCTACTCCTTACCCCGATATTTTGGCTTGAATAAATCCTAATGGGTATGGGAAATACGTTGGGCCGATATGTTAAATAATGAGAGGCCACCAAACAAAGGAGATACACATTGTATGCTCGCATATATGTATACATTAACATCTCCACGGCCTTTCCTGGCTCAGTCACCATGGAATACTAGGATGAAGAATCGATCCAGACTATCGACTATGAACACATTCCTTTTCGTTGTAGTAAGTATCACGAACATGGGCATATCTTCAAGGATTTCCATCTCAATGCTCCAAGACGAGCAATCATAGCAGAGAAACATAAATATAGATTCATGCAAGTTATGGGCCACAAGAAACAACCTCTAAAAAACCCAACCAGAATAGTGGTCGAAGGAACTTCAAAAGAAACTTCTTTGATTCCCTCAACAATCTACGAGAATCAGAAGATATCAAGAATCCTCACAAATAAGTGGACTTGCAAAATGACAAAGGCAAGGAAAAACAAGGCCAAGATCCAGTTCTTGAAAAAGTCATGAATATTGACTCACAAGACTAGGAAAGAACTATGAGGAAGAAGGAGATATTATAATGCAAATGGATGAGCAAGAACTAGAAGACATAGATCTAGAAAAACTAGAGGAATCCCTCAATAAACAGGATCAACAAACTATACCAGTCAAGCAACTCAAGAAGGTCCATAAGGTTTTCTTAGACTCCACAAGAGGAGCCACATCCACGCTAGGAATTCACCCACATTCGAACCCAGATACCAGAAGGAACCATAAACATATAAAGAGACAAGGATGAAACATTGTTCAACAATTCATTAAGGAATCAAGTAACCACGTGATCAACTCAGGGAAGATCCAAAGTCTCACTTAGAGTTTCTTCACTCCCCCACACAAATATTTATGATGAATATCATTACTTGGAATATTAGAGGCCTGAATGGAAGAGAGAAACAAAAGATTCTTCACAATTGTATTAAGTATGAGGAACTAGACATTTTCCTCTTACAAGAAACTAAATGTGCAGCATAAATATCATAGGAACTATTCAAAAGACGTTGGCATCATTGAAACTTTGTGTACACTGACTCGAAAGGAGCTGCAGGAGGTTTAGACATCCTTTGGAACCCTACCATAGTCATTTTTGACCAAGCCCTCTCCATTATCAGTACTCTCACATCTCATTATTGGGACATTGGCTCCACCAAAGATGGAGTAATAACAAATGCCTATGGTCCTCAGAGCATCCAAGAGAAAGATAATTTCCTCAATAGAATATCCTATCTAGAATCACAAGTATCCTGCAAGTGTTGGATCTTAGGAGGTGACCTTAACATCATTCTCACTCTAGAAGAAAACAAAGGGGGCACGAAGCGTCTAGACCAAGAGAACATCAAACTTAGGGACCTCACTGATCGCCTCAAACTGGTGGACATTGAAACTAGAAATGGCCCCTTCACTTGGCCAACAAGCATACAAGATCCTAGAAAATAGCATGCATGTTGGATTGCTTTCTAATCTCAAAAACCCTAATGCTAGAAGGACATTTGGTGGAAGCCACTATCCTCCCAAAATCAGGGTCAGATCACTGGCGAGTTCAACTTTGGATAAACACGATAGCTACTCCTAAATTCAAAACCTTTAGGTTTGAAAAATTCTGGTTAACCCATCCATAATTTCCTGAGCTATCCCATACTTGGTGGGATGATGTAGAAATCACGCATGGAAAAAGATGTACTATTTTCAATAGTGGTTAAACAATTTCAAGCAACAAATTTATCATTGGAATAAGAATGTCTTTGGAAACATATTTAAAGTGAATCAATACCTTGAGAAACAACTAGAGGATCTTCAATGGGATACAATACTATCAGGTCACACAGAAGCCCTACAACAAGAGGAATAATGCCTAAGGCAATAGCTTGAAAAATGACACAAACAGAAGAAAATTTTATGGAAAAAGAAATCTCGTGTGCAATGGCTAAGAAGGGAGAAAGAAACACAAAGTTCTTTAATCGATCCATGTTCCACAAACATTACATCAATCGCATCACAAAACTCGAAGATTCTCAAGGTAACACAATTTTGAACCATGAAGAAATATAAACATAGCTAGTAAATTATTACAAGGAACTCGCCTCAGAACCACACATCGATAGAAATCCATTTATTAATCGCATAACTAACCATATTCCATCTCTAATCACACTTGAACAGAATCAAGCCTTGATGAGACCTATCACACAGGAAGAGGTGGATCAAGCGGTCAAGGACATGCCCCTAGGAAAATCCCCTAGGCCAGATGGATTCACTACAAATTTCCTTCACCATTGTTGGCCAATGATCGGAGAAGAGGTTTGGAAATTGGTAGTGGAATCCTCAACTTTAGGCCATGTTCATCCTACCATAAATTCCACGTTTCTCACCCTCATAGCCAAAAAGGAATGAGTTATTAACCCGAACAACTTCATGCCTATAGCGCTCTGCATTGTCATCTACAAAATCATCACCAAGGTCATTTCTCTATGACTCAAACATCTTCTCCCCTTTATCATATCCAAGGAACAATCTGACTATGTGGAGGGTCGAAAAATCATGTAAAATGTCATTCTAGTTCATGAGGTCATCCACTCGCTCAAGACTACTTGAACCCCGGGTATGCTTATCAAACTTGACCTCTCAAAGGATTTTGACCGACTAAGTTGGAACTATATAAATTCTCTCCTTTTGGCCTTTGGATTCATTGATAATTGGATATCTTGGATAATGAAACTCACCTCCTCCACCTTTTTTTCCATTCTTGTTAACATAGTTCCCTCACAACCCTTCTCCCCTACTCGAGGCTTTCGACAAGGGGACCCCCTCTCAACTTTTTTTTTTATCAACATGGATGAAGTCCTAGTACATTACATCAAAGACTCAATTCTTAACGACTCCCTTCAATGTCTCCATCTACATGCGATGCAACATGTTGCCTCCCGTAGCTAGTTTGTGGACGACCCCATGCTCATGAATTCTCCCACCACCCAGGAAGCTAGTAAGATCAAAACCATCCTCAATGACTTTAGTGAGTCCTATGGCACTTCACTCAACTTGGAAAAATCACAACTCTTCTTATTCAAAGCTCCCATTGCAATCCAGCTCCACATCTCTGGCCTTCTAAGCATACCAATAAGCTCCCTTCTGTCCCATTACTTGATACTCCCACATTAAGACTCGACTACTTGTAATATCTCCTAGGACTCCATTATCCTCTCAATATCCAATCTCTTAAGCAATTGGAACTTCAAATCCCTCAAACTCCCTATGAGACTTATCCTCTTGAAATATGTGCTTAAAGTTATCCCTGCTTACATGTTCTTTTCCCTGGCGGCACCATAAACAACCATCAAAATTATAAGGAACCTATAGAGGAAATTCCTCTGGCATGGACACAATCCTAGAAAAAAATGATCCTTAGTTAGTTGGGACAAAGTTTGCAAACTAAAATCCTTGGGCAGACTAGGCCTCTGTGACCTAGGAAACCTAAATAAAGCCATGGGGGAAAATATTTGGTGGCGTTGGCTCAAATATACGAATTCTTGCCATATATTTTTTTCTGAAAATGGACACCGTATGCAAAAGTTATCGCATTCTAAACTTTTTCCCAAAACATGAGAAAAGTCAAACTCAAAAAATCAAAGTAAACAGGTCAAACTCAACTAATGATGTCAACAGTACAACTGATGATGTAAGCAGTGATGTGGCATCATGACGTCAGCAGTGACATGGAAGATGACATCAGTGGTGACATTGCAGATTACATCAACATGACATCATGATGACATCAACATGTTGACATCGCAACACCATGAGATGACACGTGTCAGGTGGATTCAAAATTTTTAGGTGTTGATGTTGTTATAAAATGGATTATACGGATTGACATGTGGAAGTTCGTATGATAACATGGTAGATTTTGGCTGGCTGACGTGGTAATACAATGATGTGGCATCTCGTATGGATGACACATGGCAGGTTTTAGTTGGCTCACATGGTCGTACTTATGACACGTGGAAGCTAACAGGGCAGGCTCACGTGGTCATAAGGATGACATGTGGAAGCTCACTGTGCAGGGTCACGTGGCTCGAGCCAATGAACATGTGACACGTGGGCCAATTTGGAGGCACCACATGGCATGTTCTAGAAGGTCAAGTGGTTCAGCTGTTCTGCCAAATCTGGTGAGAATCTTCGAAATCTAGTGAAATCATGCTAAGTTTGGCTATTTGTCGTTAAGTTTGGCTATTTGTTTCTAAATTTGGTGAAGTACGGATTATTTAGATGGGCATGGAAATTGAGAAAAAATAGTTCTTGGAACACAATTTCAGAGTGTACGGACTCTATGGATCTGATAGGGTGCAACCTTGGGATTCATGCCGAGGGGAGGTCCTGAGGGTTTGTTCAGAAGAAGGTCAAATTTATACTCAAAAGTTGGATAATTTCGAGGGTAGTCTGAATATGTATTATGTTTTTTCATTTGAGTAGCTGAACAAAAAAGTTCCTCTAGAGCCCAATATGTCGAGCCAAACATAGCCGAGTTCATACTCAAAAGTTTCAGAATTACCTGATGTAGCCATTGGTGATGTTTGTTTCTGTCCAAAAGTTGTAGATATGAAAGGTTTTTTCATGAGCTATTATATAAGCCTTCTTGGTATTGTCTTTAAGCATTAAGGATTAATAAGAAGCATCCCACTGAAGAGAAAGGCCTAGAGATGTAGGAAAATTTGTGCCAAACTCTGTTAAAATCTTTGCCATTATGGTTTGTTGTTCTTGATGTTTAATTTTGTTTCGCATTCCTTATGATAGATATAACATTCATTCACTAAAATATTCTTCTTCTCTTAATTCCTAAATGGTAAATAAAATCATGCATAAAATTAACCATAATATTTAAAAGATCAATTTCAAATCAAGTGGTATCAGAGCAGGTTGACAGTGGGTTGTTTGAGTTTGCATGATTACCAAGGAAAATCTAAGTCATGGTGAAGGAGAGCTTGTAGAAGGAGATCCATAGATTGTATCAAGAAAGGGGACATCTCAAAGTAAGAATATGGCCTCGGAAGAAGGACTTTCTCAAAATGAAAGAGAGTTTCAAAGAACTTTCTTTGCCATATTAGAGATGGTAAAAGTGTTGTATCATGATTACTTGTAACATAAGAGACCGGTTCAAGGGGAATATTAAAAGAAAGCCAAAAGTGAAAAAGGAGAGTACCCTCCAAAATATCCTACTTCACCTTCTTCATCTCCATCATCTAATTCTTCTTCAAGTACAAGTTCGGATACTACTTCTTCAAGAAAACATTCTCATAAACATAAGCATGATATGCCATTACTTAAACTTGATGTGAAATTTGTTATGCTTATTTATGATGGCAAAGTTAATGTTGAGAAACTTAATAATTGGGTTAGACAGATGGAGGTATATTGTAATGTCCAACAAATCAAATATGAGGCAACCAAAATCATATTGGCATCGCTTCATCTTGAAGGCACAACTCTCATATGGTGGAAAAGTAAAATGCAACATGGAACTCAGCAAGTTTGTAAGATTTTTTTATCATGGCATGATTTTGTTTCCGCACTTAGAAAATAGTTCTATCGATTGGGATATAAGGAAAATGATTTAATTGAATGACAAAGTCTTAAGTTAAGAAAAGGACAATGGATGCAGGAATATACACATGAATTTCATAAGATGGATTTGATGTTAGATGCTCCATTGAGTACACAAGAAACTCTTATGAATTATATAGGACGTGTGTCTGCTTATATTCCTAATGTTGTATTTATGTTTAGACCTAATAATCTTGATGATATTTCAGTTCAAGCAACATATATTGAAGCATCAAGAACTAGAGTTATTGTATCAGGGGAATCATTAGGGGAAGAAAGAAAATCCAATGATAGTGAAGGAAGAGAAGCTCTCTTAGAAGCATTGCAAGAAAGAAGGGAACGGTGATGAGAATTGCAGGCAATTACACCCAGATAAGAGACTAAAGTGGTTTAAAGAGATGAAAGGGAGCCAAAAATTTGCAATAGTCTCACAACCAACAGACTTGGGATGAAATTCAGGTGATGAGTCTAAGATTACAACAATTGGTATGAGAGGTGAAATTGGTGATGGTTTTGATTCAAGAAGTAAATTGTTTCATATAAGGGTCATTATCAAACATACTAAGATCAATACATTGATAGATAGTGGATCTCAATCTAACTTAATTTCAGAAGAAGTGGTTAAGAAATTGGGATTAAACACTAAGATGCATCACAAACCCTATTCACTAAATTCTATAAGAAAAGATTACAAATTTCCCATAACAAAGATATGTATCATAAAGTTTGCATCTACATCTAAGTATGTGGATGAAGTAGCATGTTATGTGGTTCTTCTAGAAACATGTGGAATGGTTTTAGGAAACCCTTATTTATATGATCGCAAAGAAATCTTCTACAGGGACCAAAATCAATATCACTTGTTTAAGAAGGGAAAAGAATATGTTGTACATTCTCATCACATAAAAGAAAATCAACATCTTCTAACAAAGGAACAATTAAATAAGGGAGCTTATGCAAGCAATATACCTATAATCGTGCCAAGTAAAGAAGTTGATCTTAAGCATGAACATGAAATGGTTGTAGGATGGGAGTTCAATCATTATTTTCTTCAAGATAAGTTAATGTCGTGCAAGCCTGTCAAACATATTGGTTCAGTTTGAGTCATATTTCTTATGTTATCGCTGCTAATGTTTTCTACATGGATGGTAGTGAATTTAGTAAGATGTGAACGAGTTCAAATGGCTTATAATATTCTTTCAGTTCTCATGGTTATTATGAAATTTATTATGATGCAACATATGCACATCAAAGAGTTTAAAGACAAACGACAAGTGGGGAGGCATATCCCGCACTTGATGATTGGTTAATACCCTTTTGGAGGACCAAAAGATTTTAGTGGGGAGGAATGATCCAAAATGGATCCAGGAAGGCCAAAATTTCAAATTTCTCAGAATCAGACGAAAACAAGACCATTACATAGGCCTCTTTGTGCCAATTTCAACCATATATTATTTTCCAAAAATGGACACCATATGAGAAAGTTATCGCATTTTGAACTTTTTCCCAAATAGGAAAAAAGTCAAATTCAAAAAGTCAGAGTCAAAATGTCAAGGTCAACTGATGAAATCATCGGTATGGATGATGACGTCAACATGTTGTCAGCAGTAATGTGTCAGATGATATCTGCAATGATGTGGCATATTACATCAATGGTGATGTGGTAGTGATGTGGCAGATGACATCAGCATGACATCATGATGACATGGAAACACCAAGAGCTAACACATGTCAGGTGGATTCGACATTTTTGGGTGTTGATGTGGTGATGACATAGACTGTATAGACTAACACATGAAAGTTTGTACGATGACGTGGCAGGTTGTATGCATGACATGTGGCATGTTTTGGTTGGCTGACGTGGTCGTATAAATGACATGTGGAAAATGACTAGGCACATTGACGTGGCCTTAAAGATGACACATGGCAGCTGACTTTGTAGGGTGATGTGGTTTGGGCCACTGACGAGATGACACGTGGACCAATGCGGGGGCACCATGTGGCACCTTCTGGAAGGTCAAGTGGTTTGACGGCTCCACCAAATCTGGAGGTTAGGATCTTTATAAAATAGGATATTTATAGTCCATGATTTTATTCTTTTTATAGTCTCATATCCCTTAGTTAAGACTGGCTAGCATTATCTTTTCAGACAAAGTATGGTATTAAAGATAGCTTGGGTAGTTTTGTTAGCTGACTTGGCTTCCCTCTAGGCAAACTAGCAAACATTGGGTTATTTTTTACACACAATCTTGTGGCTGATATAGCTATCTACATGTACATTTTCCATCTTTATAAATAGATATTCCCAGCTTACTTCAAAAAAGAAAAGTGTAGCAATTACATATTGGTTCCAATTTGATTATTGTGGACATTCATTGTCTCATTTTGTATGAAAATTGGGTCTTTTATTCATATGTAATAAAATGAGTTTATTATTTTATTGTATTGTCGAATGTTGTAAAATGTTATGTTCCTCATTAATTAATATGTGGATGATTTACATTTTTACAAATCACAGAGGTGTAATCCATTGGATAGCACATTAATGAAATCATTATATCAAAATGCAATAACAAAAATATAAAACAATTTTATTATAAAAAATATTTGATTTTGAGATAATTAATTGAAAAATTGTAAAAATAAAATTAATTAAAAGATATACATATCGATGTAGTGTATTCTTATGAAGTCGCTAAATGGTGCATGTCATAAAATAGAAAGTGGTGTGTTTTAAAGAGTAATACACACTACTAGCCATTAATTACATAGAAGGTGTTCTTTTAAGAGATAGTCTCTCTACTAGAATTTGTTGTCTATCCACCTCCAATAAAGAGATGTCATATGTCCCTACATATTTTTTCCATATATCTGGAAAAAAAAATCCCCCCCGTTGTACCCTGTGAGGAGTCCCTACACTGCATTTAATGAAAGGCATGGCCCAATTGTTTTAATTACTTCCACTATAAATTGTGAGTTGTTTGTGCACTACATTTAATGGAATTTTGTTGTATGTGAGCGATCCCTACACTACATTTAATGGAAATCATCACCTATATTCATATTAGTTTAATTGGTCAACAATTCACATCAATGAATGAGCTAGAAGCAGGTGAGGATTGGACATAGCCATTGGCAAGTTGGTTTTATAGAATTCAACTATTTATAGATAGAAGGATGATTGAATATACAGGTTGGTTCTATAGTATTCCCTAAAATGATGGTTGAATATAGTTGATTAGAATTCTTAACTCTCTCTTAATGCCCAATCCCTTGTTTCATGCTCAGTTGATGGATTCCTAGTGGTCTGAACCTAGATTGGTTCAAAACAATTGAAGGATATTCAATATCCAGGTGATGATTTATGCCATTCTATAATTAAGTGTTTGTGATCAATGGATTAAAAAAATAATACTTCATGTATTATTAATGAATACAACCAAGCTAATCAAAGAAGTGCATCAACAACTTGTAACATTTCAGGCACTTAACATCCTCCAAATGGTCGTACACCACCAAAAATGTTCTCTAATATGTTCCAAAACCTTATGTCCTTGAGGTAAGAAATCCATCTCATTCTTTCCTGTAATTAGATGTTTTTTGTTTGCATCAAGTACATCCATGTCGGTTATCTTTGTGCTAAATCTAACTAGAAAAATAAAAACAGAGTTTGTTCAGTTCTTGTACACACTATGTCATTTCCTTATTGTATTAGAAAGAGAAAAATACTTGAAGTAACCTCATTCCCTCTTTTTTTATTTCCTTTTAATAGTAATCAATGATATGGACATGTGAAGTTTTTTTTTTCATTTTTGTTAAAATTGAACTTAATTGTGGAAGAAATGGATATGAGAAACATAAGTAAATGAGGAAGTTCTATATATGGAAAAATAAATAAATCCATCATTACCTCCAAATTGTTGATTGAATTTCTTCGTCTCAACCAGGGTAGCACTAGACCCCATTCCATAAAGCCTTTTGGTCTTCTCTCTTGTGCAATTTCAATGTTTTTCTATTAGTTAATCTATCTCTAGCTTTTGGTCATCAAATGACAATACTTTTTCGCCCATGATAGTGTAGATCTATTTGTTTTTTTTTAAAACACAATAAAAACATTTGTAGTGTCCAATGAAAATGTTTCCATGAAGAAGAAATTTTCATATTGGGCAAGTGTCGCTTCGTCATCTACTAGAACCCCTCTCGCCTCTCTTGCAAAATGAAATTTTTCAAAAAAAATCAGAAAATTCAGTACCATAACAATAAAACACTAACAAAAATAGAAACATGCTTATAGAAAACATTTCACAACGTGAGGATATTTCACCAATAAAGTGCTACTAAAAACTGGAAAACTTAAAAACTCATGCTATAAATTAGTAAACATAAAAACTTATATTATAAAAATGGTATCCTTTTACCATGAACAATAGAAAAATTAGGTTCTACCAAATTACCATTTGTAACATCACCTCAAACCAAATATTTTTTTTGTTAAAACCTTTTACATTGGAAGCTAAACCTATAGTACTAGTCATCATTTCAATGATACTATAGTTGTTAGTGTGGTTTGGCCCCAAGGTGAACATTACTACTATTTAAGTATGTCCATTTTATTTCCAAATGACAAGTTAAA
>JASDQU010587601.1:47149-61887 GCA_032191745.1 Picea mariana | reverse complement strand
TATGTATGTATGTATGTATGTATGTATGTATGTATGTATGTATGTATGTATGTATGTATGTATGTATGTATGTATACCCAGTGTTGTTATATAGAGTCACTATTCTTAGCACCAACACTTACCTATCATTTCTTTTTACCAAACTTAAGTGTGGATAAAGGTACATAAATATCGTTCTAAGGTTATAACCCACTTCATACAAGGATAACTAGCTTACCATTCTTAAATCTCTCTATCCTAGTTCACCTCCACTATACTTCTAAGACTCATGAAGGCTTATAATTTCCTTGTATTCCCAACTCATGGTGATCATGACTACTATGATACCCACATTAATTTTGAGTTGTAGCAAATTCCTTGTCTAAAAGGCATGTAGACCACACTGACCCCCATCATAAATGCATGCATACCATCCACCTACACTATTATTTCCATGTTAGTTCCTCCACTATTACAGTGACCTACTCTACTCACACCCAACTTTTCCTAGTGACAAGTGGCCTCGTATTAGTGTAGAGGATTGACATCAAATGCAGTAAGGGTTGACAACTACCAATGGCTCTGTACTATGGCGTTTAATTCAAACCAAAACAATATCCAACACTTTGCTAGCATCCTCCAGATTAGATAACCTTTAGAATTTCATTTTTTGTAGACAAGCCCTATCATTCTCCTTCCTAGAAGCTTATCATGACCAGTCGAAGCACAATGTTAATGTTTTCTCTATGCCAACAATACCGGGAGTTACTTTGTTTCATTCCCTAGGTCAACAATTCTCTTATATCAACAATTATTTCTTTTCTCCTAGGCACTCATGATTATAATTGTTTATTGTTGGGTTATTGATATTCACCTATATTGCCTTTTTATTTGTAGGGTAATCCCAATGTCTATCCACAGGGCAATCTCGCCTCCTCGGTAATGTCTAGACTCGTTACCAAGACAACTATTCACCACAACCTCGTGATTATTTTCACTCTCTTCTAGGGAGTGATGTTAGCTAATGAACACTCATTGCACTATGTCCTTTCACCTGGTATCACTCCGAAATTATTCAGGTAGGTTAATTGTTCTTACCCCGAACTTTTCTTTAAAAGGATTTTCGTATCAATTTATCTCAAGTAGTTTTTTAAATAAAATAAAATTAAAAATAATATTACATCATTCCCCCTTGAAATAAACACCATTCTCAATGTTCCAATAAAGTATCCCAACTTTAAAACAAAAATATTGATTGTAAAAATTTTATAAGCCAATAAGAAAAAATAATTTACATATGAATTGCTAAAAACATTTCACCCAACAATGCTAATTTGGTAGACTTAACTACAAGAATTAAACTTAACTACAAGATATTATAATGATAAATTGAAAGATTTGACTACCAACCATTTTGTCATTCTCAATTATTACTCATGGTGTAAGAATTTGTATACATTTTATTAAAGATGTGATTAATTTTACTTATTATTGTGGTCTCGGATTTCAATTTTATATGTTCTGATAGAGAGGAAATTATCTTGTTTGGTGTTGTTGTGGAATCCTCCACCTATCTAATAGAATGATATATTGTATAATTCGAAGGAAATGACTCCCTAAAGCTATTTCCTGTTATGAATGTGTTCGCAAACATTTTATAAAAGCATTTTATAATATGTTCGACCATAAAATTAAAAGAAATGATTTTTTTTCTCTTCAATTTTCATGATCCGTGAATGTTAATCATCATTATAATTATATTAATTTTTTTTAATATATTTTAATTTAATATTAGCGATTAAACGTTTTTACCATCTTTATATATATATATATATATATATATATATATATTTCAAATTAATAAATTAAAGTATAAAATTTAATTTTAAAGATTATATATAAAACAAAATTTTAAAGATAATTATAATGAAGATCTTATTAATGTAAACAAATTTTACATTGTATTTTTAATAGATTTTTATTTCTAAACTATATGAAAACCTATTACATCATAAAATGGAAACAAATTTTATATTGTAATTTTAAAAGATTTTTATTTTTAAATTATATGAAAATTTTACTACAATATAAAAGGAAAACAAATTTTATGTTTGATTTTTGAGATAAACTGTCTAAAAACTATTGAAATATCTTTTATAGACGAAACACGACTGGGAAAAGAAGGAACTGGAATTGCATTCACATTATAGGGTTTGATTTGTTGTTTGCGTCCAATCCCTGACAACTTCAGAATCTCCCGACATAAATATGTTGCTTCCACAATTGTTACATCATCTAACACAACAAAATGGACTCAGAGGGAGGGGTGAAAGCCCCCTCTTATCGGAACCCCCACCGCACCTCCANGATGAAACACGACTAGGAAAAGAAGGAACTGGAATTGCATTCACATTATAATGTTTGATGTGTTGTTTGCGTCCAATCCCTGACAACTTCAGAATCTCTTGGCATAAATATGTTGCTTCCACAACTATTGCATCATCTAACACAACAAAATGGACTCAGAGGGACGGGTGAAATCCCCCTCTTATCAGAATCCCCACCGCACCTCCATGATCAATTTATTCAAGATGAATAAGGCTGAGGGAAACGAATGGTACTGGAAGTTGAACCGTTGCATCCAAAGTAATCTCACAACTAGGAGCCACGGAAATGCATCCCCCAGGCACCAACAACACCAAAATATCTGATAAAATCTACAAGGGTTGGAGAACACACCCAATTCATGAAGGATCATGCCTTGATCAGGAAATTTTTAGGTCTTTGGCCCTCTGAAAGAGACCTTGCGTGATGGATCAAAACTTGGTGGAACCAAAAAGGATATTATGTGCTTCAGATAAGCTTGAATGGATTCTTCATGGTTATATTTTATAACCTGGAGGTCAAAGACCAGATTTTTGAAAACGATCCCTACTTCTACAATAATGCAGGAGTGTATCTTTGTTTCTGGACTGATCTCTTCTTCCCAAAGAAGGAGGACTTCTCCTTTTCCCCAATATGGATCTATCTCTAGTCCTTACCCGGAGATTTTTGGCTTGAATAAATCTTATCAGGTATGGGAAATACATTGGGCTGATATGTTAAATCATGAGAGGCCACCAAACAAAGGAGATACACATTGTATGCTTGCATCTATGTATAGATTAACATCTCCAAGGCCTTTCCTGGCTCAGTCACCATGGAATACCAGGATGAAGAATCGATCCAGACTATCAACTATGAACACATTCCTTTTTGTTGCAGTAGGTATCATGAACCTAGGCATCTCTTCAAGGACTTCCAGCTCAATGCTCCAAGACGACCAATCATATCATAAAAACATAAATATCGATTCACACAATTTATGGGACGCAAGAAACAACCTTTAAAAAACCCAACCAAAATAGCAGCCGACGGAACTTCAAAAACAACTCCTTTGATTCCCTCAACAATCTACGAGAGGCAGAAGATATCGAGAATCCTCACAAATCAGTGGACTTGAAAAATGACAAAGACAAGGAGAAACAAGGCCAAGATCTAGTTCTTGAAAAAGTCATGAATATTGACTCACAAGACTAGGAAAGAACTATGAGGAAGAAGGAGATATTATAATGCAAATGGATGAGAAAAACTAGAAAAATTAGAAAAACTAGAGGAATCCCTCAATAAACAGGACCTGCAAACTATACCAATCAAGCAACTCAGGAAGGTTCATAAGGTTTTCTTAGACTCCACAAGAGGAGCCACATCCACGCTAGGCATTCACCCACATCTGAACCCAGATCCCAGAAGGAACCCTAAAGAGATAAAGAGACAAGGATGAAAGATTGTTCAACAATTCATTAAGGAAGAAAGTAACCACATGATCAACTTAGGGAAGATCCAACATCTCACCGAGAGTTTCTTCACCCCCCCACACAAATATTTATGATATATATCATTACTTGGAGTATTATAGGCCTGAATGGAAGAGAGAAACAAAGGATTCTTCACAATTGTATTAAGTCTGAGGAACTAGAAATTTTCCTGTTACAAGAAACTAAATGTGCAGGAGAAATATCATAGGAACTATTCAAAATATGCTGGCATTATTGAAACTTTTTGTACACTGACTCGAAAGAGGCTACAGGAGGTATAGACATCCTTTGGAACCCTAACATAGTCATTTTTTACCAAGCCCTCTCCACTATCAGTACTCTTACATCTCATTATTGGGACATTGGCTCCAGCAAAGATGGAATAATCACAAATGCCTATGGTCCTTAGAGCATCCAAGAGAAATATAATTTCCACAATAGAATATCCTATCTAGAATCACAAGTATCCCGCAAGTGTTGGATCTTAGGAGGTGACCTTAACATCATTCTCACTCTAGAAGAAAACAAAGGGGGAACGAAGTATCTAGACCAAGACAACATCAAACTCAGGGACCTCATTGATCACCTCAGACTGGTGGACATTGAAACTAGAAATGGCCCCCTCACTTGGTCCAACAAGCGTATAAGATCTTAGAAAATAACATGCATGTTGGATTGCTTTCTAATCTCAAAAACCCTAATGCTAGAAGGACTTTTGGTGGAAGCCACTATCCTCCCAAAAAAAGGGTCAGATCACTGACGAGTCCAACTTTTGATGGACACGATAGCTAATCCTAAATTCAAAACCTTTAGTTTTGAAAAATTCTAGTTAACCCATCCATAATTTCTTGAGCTATCCCATACCTCATGAGACGATGTAGTAATCACGCATGGAAAAAAGATGTATTATTTTCAATAGTGGTTAAAAAATTTCAAGCAACAACTTCATCATTGGAATAAGAATGTCTTTGGAAACATATTTAAAGTGAATCAATACCTCAAGAAATGACTAGAGGATATTCAATGGGATATAATACTACCAGGTCACACGGAATCCCTACAAGAAGCAGAATAATGCCTAAGGCAGTAGCTTGAAAAATGACACAAACAGAAGAAAATTTTATGGAAAAAGAAATCTCGTGTGCAATGGCTCAAGAAGGGAGAAAGGAACACCAAGTTCTTTATTCGATCCATGATCGACAAATGTTACATCAATCACAACACAAAACTCGAAGATTCTCAAGGTAACACAATTTTGAACCATGAAGAAATATAAACATAGCTAGTAAATTATTACAAGGAGCTCATCTCAGAACCACACATTGATAGAACTCCATTTATTAATCACGTAACTCAAAATATTTCATATCTAATCACACTTGAACATAATCAGGCCTTGATGAGACCTATCACACAGGAAGAGGTGGATCAAGTGATCAAGGACATGCCCCTAGGAAAATCCCCTAGGCCAGATGGCTTCACTACAAATTTCCTTCACCATTGTTGGCCAATGATCTGAGAAGAGGTTTGGAAATTTGTAGAGGAATCCTCAACTTTAGGCCATGTTCTTCCTACCATAAATTCCACGTTTCTCATCCTCATACCCAAGGAGGAATGAGTTACTAACCCGAACAATTTCATGCCTATAGTGCTCTCCAATGTCATCTACAAAATCATCACCAAGGTCATTTCTCTATGACTCAAACATGTTCTCCCCTTTATCATATCCAAGGAACAATCTGACTATGGGGAGGGTCGGAAAATCATGGAAAATTCCATTCTGGTTCATGAGGTCATCCACTCACTCAAGACTACTCGAACCTCGGGTATGCTTATCAAACTTGACCTCTCAAAGGATTGTGATCGACTAAGTTGGAACTATATAAATTCTCTCCTTTTGGCCTTTGGATTCATCAATAATTGGATATCTTGGATAATGAAACTCACCTCCTCCACCTTTTTTTCCGTTCTTGTTAACATAGTTCCCTCACAACCCTTCTCCCCTACTTGAGGCATTCGACAACGGGACCCCCTCTCCCCTTTCCTTTTTATTATCATGGTTGAAGTCCTAGGACATTACATCAAAGCCTCAATTCTTAATGACTCCCTTCAAGGTCTCCATCTACATGGGATGCAACATGTTGCCACCCGCAACTAGTTTGTGGATGACGCCATGCTCATGAATTCTCCCACCACCCAAGAAGCCAGTAAGCTCAAAACCATCCTCAATGACTTTAGTGTGGCATATGGCACTTCATTCAACTTGGAAAATCACAACACTTCTTATTCAACGCTCCCCATGCATTCCAACTCCACATCTCTTGCCTTCTAAGCATACCAATAAGCTGCCTTCCATCCCATTACTTGGGACTCCCATATTAAGACTCAACTACTTGTAATATCTCCTAGGACTTCATTATCCTCTCAATATCCAATCGCTTAAGCAATTGAAACTTCAAATCCATCAAACTCCCTGCGAGACTTATCCTCTTGAATCATATTCTTAAAGTTATCCCTAATTACATGTTTTTTTCCTTGGCGGCACCACAAACAACCATCAAAATTACAAGGAACCTATAGAGGAAATTCCTCTGGCATGGACACAATCCTAGAAAAAAATGATCTTTAGTCAGGTGGGACAAAGTTTGCAAACCAAAATCCTTGGGCAGACTATGCCTTCACGACCTAGGAAAGCTAAATAAATCCATGGGGGAGAATATTTGGTGGCGTTGGCTCAAATATCCGAATTTTTTCCATATATTTTTTTTCCGAAAATGGACATCGTATGAGAAAGTTATCGCATTCTAAAATCTTTCCCAAACATGTGAAAAGTCAAAATCAAAAAATCAAAGTAAATAGGTCAAACTCAATTAATGACGTCAGTAGTATGACTCATGATGTAAGCAGTGATGCGACATCATGACATTATTAGTGACATGGAAGATGGCATCAGCAGTGATGTGGCAGTAACGTTGCAGATGACATCAACATGACGTCAGCATGTTGACATCGCAACACCATGAGATGACACATGTCAGGTGGATTCGACATTTTTAGGTGTTGATGTTGCGATGACATGGATTGTACTGATTGACATGTGGAAGTTTGTATGATAACATGGTAGGTTTTGGCTGGCTGATGTGGTCATACAATGATGTGGCATCTTGTACGGATGACACATGGCAGGTTTTTGTTGGCTCACGTGGTCATACTTATGACACGTGGAAGCTAACGAGGCAGGCTCACATGGTCATACGGATGACACGTGGAATCTCACTGTGCAAGTTCACATGGCTCGAGCCAATGAACATGTGACACGTGGGCCAATGAGGAGGCACCACATGGAACGTTCTGGAAGGTCAAGAGGTTTGGTTGTTCTGCCAAATCTGGTGAGAATCCTCCAAATCTGGCGAAATCATGCTAAGTTTGGCTATCCGTCGTTAAGTTTGGCTATTTGTCACTAAATTTGGCGAAGTAAGGATTATTTAGACGGGAATGGAAATCGAGAAAAAAGAGTTTTTGGAACACAATTCGAGACTGTACGGACTCTATGGATCTGGCAGGGTGCAACCTTGGGATTCATGCCAAGGGGAGGTCCTAAGGGTTTGTTCGAAATCAAGTCAAATTTATACTCAAAAGTTGCATAATTTCGAGGGTAGTATGAATACGTATTATGTTTTTTCATCTAAGTAGCTGAAAAAAAAAGTTCCTCTAGAGCCCAATATGTCGAGCCAATCATAGCTGAGTTCATACTCAAAAGTTTCAGAATTACCTGTTGCAACCATTGGTGATGTTTGTTTCTGTCCAGAAGTTTCAGATATGAAAGGTTTTTTCATGATCTATTATATAAGCCTTCTTGGTATTGTCTTTAAGAATCAAGGATTAATAAGAAGCATCCCATTGAAGAGAAAGGCCCAGAGATGTAGGCAAATTTGTGCCAAACTCTGTTAAAATCTTTGGCAATATGGTTTGTTGTTCTTAATGTTTATTTTTGTTTTTCATTCCTTATGATGCTATAAAATTAATTCACTAAAATATTCTTCTTCTCTTAATTCCTAAATGGTAAATCAAATCATGAATAAACTTAACCATAGTCTTTAAAAGATCAACTTTGGATCAAGTGGTATCAGAGTAGGTTGACAATTGGTTGTTTGAGTTTACATGATTACGAGGGAAAATCTAAGTCATGGTGAAGGATAGCTTGTAGAAGGAGATCCATAGATTGGATCAAGAAAGAGGACATCTCAAAGTGATAATATGGCCTCAGAAGAAGGACTTTCTAAAAATGAAAGAGAGTTTCAAAGAACTTTCTTTGCCATATCAGAGATGGTAAAAGTGTTGTATCATGATTACTTGGAACATAAGAGACCAGTTCAAGGGGAATATTCAAAGAAAGCCAAAAGTGAAGAAGGAGAGTACCCTCCAAAATATACTTCTTCATCTCCTTCATCTCCATCATCTAATTCTTCTTCAAGTACAAGTTCAGATACTAATTCTTCAAGAAAACATCCTCATAAACATAAGCATGATATGTCATTACTTAAACTTGATGTGAAATTTGTTATTCCTATTTATGATGGAAAAGTAAGTGCTGAGAAAATTGATAATTGGGTTAGACAGATGGAGATATATTGTAATGTGCATCAAATCAAATATGAGGCAACCAAAATCACATTTACATCACTTTGTCTTGAAGGGACAACTCTCATCTGCTAGGAAAGTAAAATGCAACATGGAACTCAACAAGTTGGTAAGATTTTTCCATCATGGCATCATTTTGTTTCCGCACCTAGAAAATAGCTCTATCCATTGAGATATAAGGAAAAGGATTTAATTGAATGGCAAAGTAATAAGTTAAGAAAAGGACAATGGATCCAAGAATATACACATGAATTTCATAAGATGGATTTGATGTTAGATGTTCCATTAAGTACACAAGAAACTCTTATGAAGTATATAGGAGGTTTGTTTTCTTATATTCGTAATGTTGTATTTATGTTTAGACCTAATAATATTGATGAGGTTTCTGTTCAAGCAACATATATTGAATAAGGAAAAACTGGAGTTAATGTATCAAGGGAATCATCTTCAAAGAAAGATGGCAAATTTAAAGGGAATGGGAAGAAAGAAAATCCAGCAATAGAGAAGGAAAAGAACCTGTCTTGCAAGCATGGCAAGAAAGAAGGGAATGTTGATGAGCATTGCAGGAAATTGCACCCAGAGAAGAGCATGAAGTGGCTTAAAGAGAGGAAAGGGAGCCAAAAAGTTGCAATAGCAACACAACCAACAGACTTGGGATCACATTCAGGTGATGAGTCTAAGATTACAACAATTGGTTTGAGAGGTGAAATTGGTTATGGTTTTGATTCAAGAAGTAAATTGTTTCATATAAGGGCCATTATGAAACATACTAAGATTGATACATTGATAGATAGTGGATCTTAATCTAACTTAATTTCAAAAGAAGTGGTTAATAAATGGGGATTAAACACTAAGATTCATCACAAACCCTATTCACTAAATTGTATAAGCAAAGATTACAAATTGCCCAGAACAAAGAAATGTATCATAAAGTTTGCAATTACATCTAAGTATGTGGATGAAGTAACATGTGATGTGTTGTTGCTAGAAACATGTGGAATGGTCTTAGGAAACCCTTATTTATATGATCGCGAAGAAATCTTCTACAAGGACCAAAATCAATATTACTTGTTTAAGAAGGGAAAAAAATATGTTGTACATGCTCATCACATAAAAGAAAATCAATATCTTCTAACAAAGGAACAATTAAAGAAGGCAACTTATGCAAGCAATACACATATAATTGTGCCAAGTAAAGTAGTTGATCTTGAGCATGAAGATGAAAAGGTTGTAGTATGGGAGTTCAATCATACTTTGCTTGAAGATAAGTTAATGTCATGCAAGCCCGTCAAACATATTGGTTTAGTTTGAGTCATATTTCTGATGTTATCGTTGTTAATGTTTTCTACATTGATGGTAGTGAATTCAGTAAGACGTGAATGAGTTCAAATGGATTACAATATTCTTTCAGTTTTCATGGTTATATGTAATTTATTATGATGCGACAGATGCACATGAAAGAGTGTAAAGACAAAGGAAAAATGGGGAGGCCTATCCCGCACTTGATTACTATTTATACCCTTTTGGAGGACCAAAAGGTCTTAGTGGGGAGGAATGATCCAAAATGGATCCAGGAAGGCCAAAATTTCAAATTTCTCGAAATCAGACGAAAACAACACCATTGCGTAGGTCTCTTCATGCCAATTTCGAACATATATTTTTTTCCAAAAATGGACATCATATGCGAAAGTTATCGTGTTCTGAATTTTTTCCCAAATAGGCAAAACGTCAAACTCGAAAAGTCAAGGTCAACTGATGACATCATCAGTATATATGATGACATCAACATGATGTTAGCATTGATGTGGAAAATGACATCAACATTGATGTTGCATATGATTTCAGTGGTGACGTGGCAGATGACATCAGCATGACATCGTGATGACATCAACATAATGATGCGGCAACACCATGAGCTGACACATGTCAGGTGGATTCGACATTTTTGGGTGTTGATATGGAAATCACATGGACTGTATGGACTAAGATGTGGCAATTCATACGATGATGTGGAAAGATGTACAGATGACATGTGGCATGTTTTGGTTGGCTGACATGGTCATACAGATGACACGTGGCAGCTAACTAGGCACGTTGACATGATCGTACAGATGACATGTGGACGTTGATTGTGCAGGGTGACATGGCTTGGACCAATGATGAGGTGACATGTGGCCCAATGAGGGGGCACCATGTGGAACCTTCTGGAAGGTCAAGTGGTTTGGCAACTCTGCCAAATCTAGAAGTTACCACCAAATATGGTGGGAATACTCCAAATCTGGAAAAATACTGCTAAGTTTGGATATTGTCGTTAAATTTGGAAGAATCTGGCTTATTTAGCTAGGAACAAAAATCAAGAAAAAGGAGTTTTTGGCATGTAGTTCGGGACTGTACGAACTGTACAGATCTGACACAATCCAACATTGGGATTCATGTCGAGGGGAGGTCCTGATGGTCTATTCAGAAACAAGTCGAATTTATACTAAAAAGTTGTAGAATTTTGAGGGGAGTCCGAATATGGATTTTGTTTTTGAAACTGATTAGTTGAATGTAAAAGTGCCTCCAAATCCCAAGATGTCTAGCCAAGCATAGCTGATTTCATACTCAAAATCTCAGAATTACCTGTTGCAACCATTGGTGATGTTTTTTTTTGTCTAGAAGTTGCATATCTAAAAGGTGGTTTCAAGAGTTGTTATGTAATCCTTTGATCCATGTGGATATTGGTGGCCACCCACCTATTCCTCTTGGACCCCCACTATTGTTTCTGTCAGTTTTTTTAGTTTCCTTAATTGTAACACAATTTACTATTTTTGGCATTTTTTCGGGTTCTAAATTTCTAGATCCATTTTGAGGCCATAAATGACATTTTTTGGGCATCTACCGATCGAAAAATATCATCATGATATTTTGTAACGATAATTGTAGTCCTCGGATAGATATTTCTAATGATGTATCATATGCATCAAACGAAGATAGTATGCTAAAGTTACAACCCCGGGAATTTAATGTACCAATTCACGCTGACTGGGCCCATATTATGGTGTTTCATCTCCTAGGGTTAGGTTTTTTGGATCTTCAGGGTTTCCATTATTTCTCAATAATATATAGGCCTTCGAGCCTCATTGTAAGACAGATTTTAGAGCCTTGTAGCTGCCACATCTCTTCTCAAACATAAGCTACCAGCACCCTAGCTAGTTTATTCCTATTCTGTCTGTAAACAAATTTCAGTTCTTTGATATTAATGAAATTAAGTGTTATTTCTATTGCATCTTTGTATTCATGGTTATTTGTGTATTATGTTGCGTTCCTTCATAAATCCAGGTCAGTCGTATCAGAGCGGTTTTCTCTTTCTCGATCCTTCTTTGCATGTCCCCAATGAGGTTGGGGTTTAAGGAGTTAGGGCTCGATCTGTTTGAACCTTTCCAAGATCAGCCTCACAAACCCCGATGACCACCCATGGGGGACAAAAAGAAAGATGAGGGAGCAGGAGATCCTATCAAAATATTGCTCAAGGAGGCCCTTGAAAAACAAAGGAACACGATGATGGATAACTTCACCTATATCCTTCAACGATTGTCCACTGACGACGCATCTACATCCAACAGGCACTCTGGAGGTGAAACCCCTTTTAAGGTACAAGTAAACTTTGGCATTACCATATTTGATGGTCAAATAGATGTAGACGTCATAGATAGATGGTTGAATCTATTAAAAGGATATTTCTCGGTTCATGACTTTTTCGACCGAGAGAAGATTATTTTTTCACTGCTCAAAGATGCCCCCCATGTCAAGGTCTAGTGGGAAACCTATTATGAGAAAAAGGATGAGGAGGAACCCTCCCTGTTTTCGGCCGTACCCACATAGAATTATTTTTGAGACGCCATCAAGGAACAATATTATCTCGTGGGGAGATATGATGACAAGTACATACAATGGACTACGCTACGACAACAAATGGATCAAGATGTGCATGAGTTGACGAATCTATTCCACACCCTGCACACAAAGTTCGGTATCAAAGATTTGGAGAAACATTTGGTGTTGAAGTACCGCAATTGTCTACACAGATACAATCAAGAGGAAATGGAGTTCCTCGACTCACAACAAAAGTGAGTGTCACGCCAAAAAATCACTAGTGGTCGAGATGAGGGATTCTGAATTAGATGCATGCTTCGACATTGAAACATAACCCAAGAAGGGGAATGACAGAGGGAATAATATTATCAATGTGGAGCCCAACGCCATCATTTCCACCACGAACATACAAAAGGAAGAACTGGAAGATAAATAGGAGGAGGAGCGTCTCTTCCACTCCTAGATGTGGGTAAAGGGTTCCCTGCTACAGTTCATCGTCGACAGTGGGATAAAAAGAACCTCATTTCAGTAGAGGTCATGAAGCATTTGGGATTGCCGACCACAACACACCCACAGTTGTACACCATTAGGTGGCTTCACCAAGGACGAGATCTCCACGTCAGCCAACAATGTTGTCTTCCCTACAGCATCAAGCCCTTCACCGATCAGATATTATGTGACATTTCTCCTCTTGATGTTTGCGATGTATTATTAGTCCAACCATACTTGTGGAAGCGACATGATGTGTATGAGTCCCGACCTCGCGCTGTTATTGTTACCTTGAAAAATAAGTTGTACAGGATACCATAGGTTCTACCGCCTATATCTATCTCTTTGGTTACTGCAAAACAATACAATAAGCTCATTTCCAAAAATGGGAAATTTGTTTTCCTGATGATCCACGCTCGAGGAAAGAAGAATATTATGGCCACGACCTCTAGACAGGGCTCCTCCACGTGACAAAAACAAATGGAAAAGATCATGGAGGAGTACCAGGACATCTTTGCCTCACTCGCAAGGGTGCCTCTGCACTGTCAGGTCAAGCACCCCATCGATATGACCCCAGGTCCGCCACTGCCCAATGGACTGATATATCGGCTCTATGTTATGGAGAATGATGAAATCAAGCAACATATTCAAAAGTTGTTGTAGAATGGTTACATCAGTCCAAGTTCATCACCCTGTGGGAGCTCGATCGTGTTGGTGCAGAAGAAGGATGGGACTTGGAGACTCTGTATTGACTATCGGGCGATGAAAAAGATCATCATCCGGAATAGGTACCTTATCCCACAGATTGATGACCTTTTGGACCAAATCAAAGGGGAAAAATATTTCAGCAAGATTGACTTGAAGTCCGGGTATCACCAGGTACCAATCAAACCATCCGATGTGTGGAAGACTACCTTCAAAGCCAAGGATGGCCTTTTCGAATGGTTGGTCATGCCTTTCGGGTTGACGAATCCTCTCGCAACCTTCATGAAGCTGATGGAAGACATCTTTCGGCCATTCACCAACTCATTTGTAGTAGTGTACTTGGATGACATCCTGATCTTCATCCATACTTGGGAATAACACCTCCACCACATCCGACAGGTCCTCCAAACACTACGGAAACACAAGTTGTGTGCCAATTTGGACAAGTGCACTTTTGGCATGAACCAGGTTCAGTATCTGGTATACATTATTTATGGGTGTGGGGTTCATGTGGATCCAACCAACATCCAAGTCATCCGAGATTGGCCAGCCCCTACCACTCTAACAGAGGTTTGCAACTTTCTGGGTCTTGCTAATTTCTGTGGCAAGTTCGTGTTGGGATTCTCTCATATCACTTGGCCCTTGAGTCAAGTCACCAAGGGAGGAGCGAAAGAAAAATTCTTTTGGTCGGAATCACAACATAAGGCATTCGCAAAATTGAAACATCGCCTCTGTTGCGCCCTAGTCCTCACATTACCAGACTTGCAACAACCATTTGAGATCAATACATATGCCTCTGTCTATGCTATTGGGGAAGTTCTTACTCAATAAGGGAATCTAGTGGCATATCATAGTGAAACACTGTCCAACACAGTCCGAAAGTATCCCACTTATGACAAATAAATGTATTCCATTGTGCAGGCTTGGTGATAGTAGAAGCATTACATTTTGGGAAAGGAAACGATCATCCACACAAACCACTGACCCTTGAAATTCATATAAATACAAGGGAAGTTGCAGAATGATGACCATCATAACTGGTCCACATATATGCAATAGTTTCATTTGAAGATGAAGTTAAATAAGGGCAGCACCAATAATGTTGCAGACTGCCTCAGTCGACCACCAATCGTGGCGATAACCACTGTAATCAACTCTTGTGGGCACAAGAATTCTGATTGGTTGCTTCTCTACAAGAGCGATCTATATTTC
>JASDQU010587601.1:0-23302 GCA_032191745.1 Picea mariana | reverse complement strand
AGTGATCGGGACTAGGGAAACCATTGCGAGGGGGGAAGGGTCATGTGCAATCAATCTGTACAGGGGCCTTGAGTGGATCTAGAGAGGGGGAGGAAGGGTTGATTGGGGGAGGGACCGCATTGAGGGGGACATGGTTAAGTAAGGAGGCATCCATATTGTTAAGGAGAAGATTCCAGAAGTATTCAAATATGTCTAAAACCCAAGACTCATTATTCTTTAAATACAAAATCTCATATTCAAATATTTTATGGAAGAAACCAAGAAATAAGTCTTCCATCTTACCTAGGAAGGTATCGCGGCCCAAATTCGGTGGCAAACGAGATCCAGCCTGTTCCAAAATGGACCTGGTGTGTTTTGTCTTTGACAGTGAATAGGTATTCCTCAGGTGACCTGTCTTCCAACAGGATGGCACCGAAAAGGCTCCCTCCATAAGTTGATTGGTTAGCTGAAGGAATGATCCCCAAAGTGGACATCAATGGAATCCGAAAGGTCAAGTTCAAGGTCAATTTCAACCAAAACTCACGCTACATGTTTGTTAGTCCATCTTAGTGAGCGTGGGTAAAAGAAAATAAACATACCAATAGTGTTGCCAACCTCTTCAAGGACTGGTAAGGACCATAACTCTATCGAAAAATTAGAAAAGAGTATCCACAAGTTTCTTTTGTTAAAAGAATCGGAGAAGGGATTGAAACCAGGTGTCCAACGTTTAAGCATGAGGAATCCCCTGTCTAATATCTATGGGGAGTCTAAAATCAATTGTAAATATGCTTCAGACAGAAAATGGAAGATGAACCAGTGGTTGGAGGGGAGGCTTATCCTCAGGCCGTAACCAAGGACTAGTTTCCAGAACTCTTGTAACCACAAAGTAAGGTGAGCTTTGTGCATCTTAGTATAGTAGAATTTTCCAATGAGTGCAAAGATGGCCATTATGGCGGCCTGCAAGAAGAATATCACAGCAGAAGCCACTGCTAAAATCTTCTTTGAACGAGTGTGGGTACACTTTGATATCCCACAGTCTATCATCTCAGATCGAGACAATATGCTCCTAAGTACATTTTGGTCCATCCTCTGGTCAATGCTGGACACCAAGCTCACCAAGTCCACAACTTTCCATCCAAAAACTAATGGCGAGATAGAGGTCGTCAACAGAATGATCGCACATATTTTTCGCATGTACAACTCAAAGCATCTAGGCACACTGGATGATATTCTCCCCTATGTACAACATAGCTATAACTGAGCCCTCCACAACTCAACCGGCCATAGCCCCTTTTAGGTGGGCTTGGGGTTCCAGCCATTATGTCCCATTGACGTAGCCATACCATTTGCAACTACTCAGGCTGATTTAGCTCATGTCCACTCTGAAGTTGACAAGATGAACAAATTCATTGAGTGCGTTAAGAACATTCACCAATAGGTTCATGACAAATTGGACAAAGCCAATGCTAAGTCCAAGAAACAGCATGATAAACATCAAGTACAACATCACTTCTAGGTGGGCGAAAAAGTGTGGATACTTTGCAGAAGGAGTGCCTCGTTGAACCCCACTGCAAGATTCACTCGCTCTGATATGGGCCATGTTGTAGGGAACAATTACTTTGAGCTTGGTAGCCCACCATTCCTTGGTATGCACCCAATGTTCAATGTGGACCGCCTTTGGCCTTACTTTCCACCTCTATTGGACACATCCGACATGGCAGAACAACTCACAACAACAGAGTTAAACCCAGACTACATGGAACAAGCCACAACTGATCAGATTACGAAAACATAGATCAAGAAATCCCAAGAGAAGAGGATCCGGCTATATCGAGCTATCAAAGCAGGCCATCTCCTTCACCAGGGTAAGTGGCTCACCAGGGACTAAGTTCAGTAGAAGTTTCCTCATCTCATGGAGGAACTCAACACAATGGGGACCATTGCTTCCTAAGGGGGGAGGAATGATACAGGTCGATATTGGTGGGAACCCACATATTCCACTTGAACACCCACCATTGTTTCTTTTAGTTTTTCATTTTCCTTAATTGTAGCACAATTTACTATTTTTGGCAGTTTTTCGGGTCCTGAACTTCCAGAGCCTTTTTTAGGCCCTAAACAACATTTTTTGGGCATCTACCAATTATTGGAAATTTAGTTCATGATATTTTCTACCAAAAATTGTATTCCTCGGATAGAAATTTCTAACGATGTATCATATGCATCAAATGGAGATAGTTTGCCAAAGTTACAACCCCGGGAAATTGACCTACCAATTTACCCCTACGGGGCCCATATTTTGGCGTTTCATCTCCTAGGGTTAGGTTTTTTGGATGTTTAGGGTTTCCATTATTTCTTAATAATATATAGGCCTTCGAGCCTCATTGTAACACATAGATCATAGGCCTGTAGCCACCACATCTCTTCTCAGAGATAAGCTACCAATGCCCTAGCTAGTTTATTTATATTATGTCTATAAACAAATTTTAGTTCTTTGATATTAATGAAATGAAGTGTTATTTCCATTGCATCTTTGTATTCATGGTTATTTGTGTATTTTTTTGCGTTCTTGCATAAATCCATATCATAATTCTTGGTATTGTTTTTAAGCATTAAGGATTAATAAGAAGCCTCCCACTAAAGAAAAAGGCCCAGAGACATAGGCAAGTTTGTGTCAAACTCTACTAGCAATATTTGGTGTTATGGTTTGTTGGTCTTGATGTTTAATATATGTTCTACATTCCTTATGATGGATACAACGTTCATTCAATAAAATATTGTTCTTCTCTTAATTCTTAAATGGCAAATGAACTCATGCATAAACTTAACCATAGTCTTTAAAAGATCAATTTCAGATCAGTCATTCATTTTGGAAAGTTTGAAATGGTCAAAATGCATTGTTTTGGATGGACTCGTAACAACAACTCCCCCCATTGAAAGAAATGGATAACCTCCGACCCTATCAATATCGCATATGAAATTTGGGTCTCTTCAAAGTTTTTTATCTATGGCTTAACGCCTCTCTTCACCCCCCTTGACAAAGATGCAAAATTCTCCCACAAGATTTCCACACACCAAGAGACTATGACCTATTAACAATGGCGAGACACAGTAAGCCGAAGGAAGATCTGCATCAGTGAGGATCTAGAAATTCCTCGTTGGGGGTACACCCCCACTGGAACTTTAACAATCAAAGAGGGATATCATCTACAAGAAAATTTCCACAACCAACTGAAAGAGCACTTATGAAATATCATTTGGAAATCCGAACTATGGCTGAAAGTATCCACCTTTCTTTGTCTTTTAGTCTAGAATATAATATTGACTTGGGATAATGCTAGGAGGCAAGGTTTCATGGGACCCTCAATTTTCCATCTTTTTCAGCTGCCGGAAGAAACCATGGAGCACATCCTCATTCAATTCCCTAGCAGTGGGATAATTTGGGATCAAGCTTCTCAAATTATGAGAAAAAACAATAGAGAAAGGAACAACATCATAAACACCATCAGGAATTTGGGAAATCACGTCTACAAAATCCTAATACTAAATAGAATCTGGAAACTCCTTCCAGGATTCATTTTCTGGCAACTTTGGAAAGTAAAAAATAAAAAAATACTCCATTCCCAAGCCTATACCCCCTCTCTCCTTTGGTCCATAATTCTTAATAATGTTCAGGAAACCATTCAATCCCAACCCTAGACCCAGGAAGACATGCCCACTGAACCTAATGAGTCTTCCATCCTTTCTAAATGAAAATTAAGTTTACCCATTGCCCCCACCATTCTGACCCCTCCCCTAAACTCCTTCCCATCAAGCTCCTCCACTTGGAATCCCCCCTAGGGCTTCCACAAATTAAATTTTGATGGTACTTCGAAGGGAAAACCTGGCCAGGTAGGATATGGAGCAGTTATCAGACATAGTTCCAGACAAATACAACACCTCATGGTTGAATATCTGGAACATGATATGATCCATATTATTTTCGGCATGAAATGAGAGTGGAGATATAATAAAGAAATATACAAAGATATCTTAGATATCCAACAATATAACATAAATTTATCATATATGCAATCATAAACACATAGATACAGTAATACAATTTCTATTAATGAGCGAAATGTACAAAGACTGTAAAAATACAGAGTGAAAGACTCGCTAGAATGGTGGAATCTTATCTCTGAAAAGAGATGTGATGGATACTCTCATTCAAAAGAATATTGTTGTTACAATGAGGCTCCAAAGGACTTCTTAACATAAGTAAAATCCAAAACCCTAACACCGGAAGATGAAAATCCAAAAGGTTTGTGGGCCCTGATGGGGCTAGTTGATACATCAACTTCCCAGGGGCGTAACTTTTGCATACAATCTTTGTTTGTGGTGCTTGATACACTGCTGGAAAGGTCTAACTGAGAAGAATAATTTTTTACTGGTCTAGGCTAGTGATTTCGGCAACACCATGGACCCCAAATCCCCAAAACCCTTTGTTTAGGGCCTTAAATCGGCCCGAGAAATTTGGAACCTGAAACACTGCCAAAAAACTACCAAGGTGGAAAACTATTTTTTGAGCTAGTTGAATAGGTTGGTGGGCACCAATATCCACCTGGATCAATCCTCCCTCATTAGGAAGCAATGGTATCCATTACGTATATTTCTTAAGGGAGAGGGGAAAGCGATTGTTGAATCTGAATCTTGGTGAGTTGCTTGCCTTGCTGGAGACGTTGCGCTGCTTGGTTTGTGGAAGGCTGTCATGAACCTATTGTTGGCAGGGTTGAATATGCTCAACTAGTCGAGCTACCTGGGATGACTGTGTGAAGAAGTAATTTTTGTGATTTGTTGCAATCTTGTCGAGCTTCTTCTGTTGGATAGAAGGTGCTTGGTCCGAGACTGTAGTGGTTGTAGTATCATTTTGTTCACCCTTTGAACAAATCGTGAAGAAGCTAAATTTTGTAGTATGAGATACCACCTTGTGAAATTTTTTAGGTGGAATAGTAGTCAGAACTAACTCTAGTATTCTATAGAGATGACCCCCCGGAGTAACAATGACACTACGGGGTCGATACTCATAAATAGCATGCCACTTCCACATATATGCCTTTCCCAAAAGAACATCACAGACATCTAGTGGGGAAACATCACATAATACCTCAGCCTTTAATGGATGGATGTCATATGACAGTCGACACTATTGGCTGACTCGAAGATCATGTCCCTCGCGAAGCCACCCAATGTTTTATGGTTGTGGGTGTGGTGTTGTCGACAATCCCAACTATTTGATGATCTATGTTGAGATGAGGTTATTTTGGCTTCCGCTATCAACAATAAAATGCAGTTGGGTCCCCTTCACCCACATATGTGAATGAAAAATGCTCTCCCCCTCTTCAGGATCTAGTGGTTCTTCTACTTGAATTATTGTGGTTGCGACAATATCATTGGGGTCTACATCGATGATCTATATTTTACTAGTATTTTCATAATCATATTCTGAATCAGGGTTCAACTCCTTGTCTTTGATCTCGACCACCAATGAATGTTTTGAGAGACATTCATCGGTGTTGTGTCAGGGGATTTTATGGAAATCGCACCATTCACACCATTTTCTGGTGTCCTTCTTCATATTCCCGTGACCCTTCTTTTCCTGTGCCTTAGACTGGTTTTCAGTAAGGTGTTTGTTAGGGTCGTCTTTCTCATACTTTGGTTGTTGCAGATTTGCAGATCCAAAATCCCATTTTTTCTAGTGTTTAAACTTTTGCTCGATTTTAAAAGCATATCAATAAGAAGAACCGAGTGATGATATGTCCACAAAATCCATTTCAATTTGGATTTATCTATGTAGAGCCTTGCGGTATTTCAGAACCAAATGTCACTCAGATTCTTTGATACCCAGCTTGGTGTGCAAGGTATGGAAGGTATTGGTGAAATATGTAACTTCTTGGCCCCTCTCTTGTTGCAATGTGGTCCATCTCATCTATTGGTCCTCATAGTTACCAATAGGGTAATATTTTTTTTTTACCACATCCACAAAAAATCCCAAGTGTGCTCGACCCCATATATTCCAGACTCCTCTGTGGAAATTTTCTCCCAGTAAGTTTCCCACCAATGTTTGACATGTGTGAGAGCCTTAAGGAGTGTGAAGATGATCTTTTCTCTGTTGGAAAAATTGTGAACAAAGAAATAACCTTCAAGCAGATTTAACCATTTGTCTAGGGAATCTGTATCTATCTGACCTTCAAATATAGGAATATCAAAATTGACCTGTACCTTAAAAGGCAAGGTGCCTCCAAAATTGATGCTTTATGAATATGCACCTGATGCTATCGGTAGGTGTTGAAGGATGTGTGAAAAATTATCCATCATTTTGTCCCTCTGTCGCGTGAGAGCTTGCTCAAGCAACACATTGATAGAATCGTCTTCTCTATTGTTTTTATTTTATTCCTCCATTGAGGTTTTCTTGGTTGTACAAGAGAGATTGTCCTCAAGAGAGAAAATATCGATACCCAACATGCTATACTTGGACCTCGCCGGGGACATGCACTGAAAAACGATCAAGAGAAGCCTACTATGATACCATTGATCCGGATTATTTTCGGCACGAAATGAGAGCGGAGATATAATAAATAAATATACAGAGATATCTCAGATATCCAACAATATAACATAAATGTATGAGATATTCAATCATAAACATAGAGATACAGTAATACAATTTCTATTAATGAGCGAAAATGTACAAAGACTGTAAAAATACAAAGTGAAAGACTCGCTAGAATGGTGGAAGCTTATCTCTGATAAGAGATGTGATGGGTAATCTCAGTCGCAAGAAGATGATTGTTACAATGAGGCTCCAATGTCCCTTTTAACATAAATAAAATCCAAAAACCTAACCCCGGAAGATGAAAATCCAAAAGGTTTGCGGGCCTCGATGGGGGTAGTTGATACGTCAACTTCTTGAGGGTGTAACTTTTGCATACAATATCTGTTTGGGGTGTTTAATACACCATTGGAAAGGTATAACCGAGGATAATGATTTTTAACTGGTCCAAGTTAATGCCAATGATATTTCCCTATACCACAAATCCCCAAAAACTGTCATTTAGGGCCTCAAAATCGCTCCGAAAGTTTCGAACCCGAAACACTATCGAAAAATTACCAAGGTGAAAAATTAGTTTTCAAGCCAGTGGAATAGGTGGGTAGCCACCAATATCCACCTATATCATGATAAGAGAAACTCTATATATATTTGAGGCCTTTTCATAGGAATCCAAACGAACTTTGATCTTAATCTAACTCACCTCATAATTGAAGGGGATTCCAAAACAATTATCTCTCTTGTAGCCAAAATCATAAACATAAGTGACCCATAGAAAATCACTCCAAGTTGGGACCTCTTGGCTCCCCTAAAAAACTTAAAATCTCTTCTACAACCTTAACTCACATTGATCATCTCTCGTATTCGACATTAAGTTAATAAGATAGTGGACAAACTGGCTAATGAAGGAGTAACCTCTCTATCTAGAGTAATTTTTATCAACGCAGGGAAATCACTGGACTCACAATTGTTTCTTCAGTGCAAGGATTTGTCTCTCCAATTTTTCCTCCCCCTCGGGATGGAGTTACATTTTTCCAGTAGGGGAAACCTCACACTCATGCGGACAGGGGAGTTAATACCCCTAGCCACTAGACTCATATCTAGCCTGCTCAACATGCCTAGCATTCAAGTCGCAGTGGTGTTAGTGCACTTGTGTCGTAAGGTAAACTTAATGGATCTCATTGTGAACGAGCTACAGATTTTTGGAGCAAGTATGATACAAATGGTTGGCGTCACCTTCGTCTTCATGGCACTTCTCTCAGTCACCTCAACGATTTTTATGAAGGTAAGGTCTCACAGGAATTTTCTCATTCCACATTTTCATTTGGAACTTTGTTCTTTGTCCAAGCCTCCTTGCTTCAGAAACTCTTTTATTTTTCCATAGGATCCCCTCTCCCTACTGGTGTCCATTCTCTTTTCATTCCTCAAATGTATCGTGCCCACAGTTTAGTTATCACTGGAACAAATTCTTTGTTTTCCTCTCTGCCTCCCTCCCTATCGTAACTCCACTATGTCGAGAGAGTAAGGAAATCCCAAACGAGGGTCGACTTACTACATCTTCATAACCCAAAGAAATCACCCAGACCCCTCGTTGTCCTCTGATCTCTCAACCAACTCTCTTAGTTCCTCCCACTCCAACTAGAATTGGCTTGGGGATCCCCAACCTCCTCTTGGAAATTTGGAGTCACCATCTCACCTCTTCGACCCCATGATCAACTCAAGAGGCTTCCCAATTAAGGAATAAAATCATCCAAATGGGCTTGAAACCATCGCAACAATACTAGAGCCCTTCAACAATGCCATCCCCTCTGCTCATCCTACAATGGCATCATGCAGCTGTGTGGTCGAGGAAGAAATCTATCCCAAATGGTTGAAAGACTAGACAACAAGGAATGTCTCGGCTACCACAGAGGTAACCCATTGGTTGGCCATGGAAGATACTCCATCGACTGAATTTGATGCAACAACAACACAACATGAGGAAATGGTTGTGAGCGTTGAGAAGGATTCACTCAACCCACACCATTTCTCGGATGACCACCTTCAATTGATTTTCGATATGTACCGGAACATGGAGGACCAAATCCATAATCATAGCATCCTCAGCTTCCGCATGGACCTCCTATTCGACTCCTTCTCCGATGCACCTGCCCAGAAGCACTGTCTGACTTGCAACCAAATGTTTGTCTTCACTTATAGCAATGATGGACGCTTGAGTTCACTGCAACTTTGGTTTTTCAAGCATATTTTTCCACAAGAATCAGTTACAGTCATTTTTTGTTTTTGTTAAAAATTTGGTTTTTGGCTATAGCCATGCCTATATTTTTTGCAAGCCACTTGTTCTAGTTTCAATGCATGTGGCAGAATAGGTGGCAGACTTTGAACAATGTTTTTTTTTCATGCAAAAAAAATTATTTTCACTGTTATTGTATTAGAATCAAATGAAACTTTCTGTTACAAATGTTTCAAGAAAGTGTCTTTCAAAAAGATCTGTGTACTTTCTCCTTCTACAATAATTACCTGTGGTTTCCATAAATGTCACTTAAAGTGGCATATACAAAATTTTAATATAAATGTTGCATCTTTACATTTTCATCCTAGAAGATGTAAAATTTTCCAGATCTAACAATAGATCCATTATCCAGGTCTTCATAATAAATCCAACCTAAGATGTTGTTGAGTGCCTTTTTAGATAGGTTGTCCACTTCTTTGTTAAACTGTCTATGGATGTGCATAGAATTTATAGACTCAAATCCAATCTTTAATCTTCTGATCTTGTCTTTCCAGTGACTGAGATAAATAAGATCCAAGTTGGATTTGTCATTTATCCAGTCGATGGTAACCTTGGAGTCACCTGCCACCATTATATTTTTTATAGAGAGATGTGAGGCGAGTAAAAGGACTCCCCAAAGTCCCATTATCTTGGCTTTCATATTATTTTTTGTACTGCTAGCGAAGTGTGCTTTGATTGTGTGCCTAAAATAGAGTTTCAGATAAATTCCTATGCCACACATATTTTCTGTAGTTGCACCGTCAAAAAAGCCAATTGGATTATCATCAAAATAAATTGGATTTAGTAAAAGATCCAATTTATCTTCTTCTACATTGATTGAGTAATCTTTTATAGAGAGAATAATTTTATTATGAATCAAAGGATCAAATCTGTTCCAATTTTTGAACAAAATTTTGTTCCTAAATTTCCAAATACCCCACATAATTAGAGAAGGGACATGTCTTAAATTTGGAAGTTTAAAGAACTACAGTCTCAGATTTTCCTCAATAGTGGTACTCTTCCATTCGTTGTCAATCCTCAGAGTTTCAATAACATCAGATCAAATGTTTTGTATTTTTTGGTAATCCACAAAAATATGTGTAGTAGTTTCTTCATCTTTTAAATACCGAGGGGCCAATGCCTCCTCTTTTCTGATAATTAACACCAGTAAGGATATAATACTTAATGCATAACCACATGAAAAAAATCATTTTGATTGGAATCTTCACAATCCAAACAGCTTTGTACCACCACTTTTTTTCTTCTAGATTGTTAACAAAAAATATGGACTGATAAGCTAGTTTGGCAGTGACATTACCCGTCGCTCGATTCCAAAACCAGAATAGTTTGTCATTATCAGTTTTGAGATGAATGTCACTGCTTTTTAAGTTCGAGACAAAATTTTCCCATTTTGTGCCAACTGAAGCAGTAAAACCCAACTGAATGGAATCCATCCATTGTTGACAGGATCATGTTACACCGGTTGTTGCATCTTGTGCTATAAAATAAATGTGGTGATTGTTCAAAGTATGAAGAAGCAGTAAAGAAAGTTTGAAAGAATCGTTGTAGTCGATGAAGGGGTCGTGGCCCAAGAAAACGCGTTGTCCTATACCTATCTTCCAGGGCAACCATCTCTTTATGATCAGAAGAGAGTGCAAGAAGTTCATCTAGATAATAGATGAGCCTTGGAAATTATGGTCATCGTTGCGCCACCATGATACGATATCTACACCCTTAAGATATTTCTTGCAGAGAATTGAATTCCAAAGTCCTATACTGAAAATACCTCTCCAAAAGGATTTGGCGGCGAGTGATTTTGTGAACCAAGAGATGTGTTTAATGCCCCAGCCTCAGAATTTTTTTACCTTAGCTAAATTTTTCCATTTAGTGAGGTGAAAACCTGTGCCTTTGTTACCTCCTTTCCAGACGAATTTAGTGATCATAAGTTGGATACGTTGGAGCACAGAGGTAGTCAATTTATCTAGGTTGAGCCAATAGACTGGTATACTTTGTAAAAATAAATTTTTTAAGGTAAGTATACCTCCTAGAGAGAGCCAACAAAAGGTCCAGTTCCCGATCTTCTTGTCAATCTTCTTGATTAACCACATCTAGTCATTAACTCTATAATTACTTATCTTTAGGGAAAAACCAAGGTATTTCATCCCTTGTTCAAGAGTCTTGATATTAATATTGAAAATTGAATATAAGTTGTGCTTGAGGTTTGGATCAATATTCTGAAGAAGAAAAATGGATTTGTGGCAATTAATGGCCATCAATGTTGCAGCACAAAAATTGGAGAGGATGGTTTTTAAAGTCATCCAGTATTCTAGTTTCCCAGATCCAAAAATGAGGACATCATCTACGAAAAGAAGATGAAAGATAAAAGTACTGAATACAACTTTGATTCCTTGGAAAGTTCTCGAGCCCACGGCTTGTGTTATCATCATGTTGATTGCTTTGATAACTAACAATAAAAGAAAAGGATACAGTGGGAATCCCTGACGTAGTCCTCGATGACATTTAAAGAAGTATGTTGGGAAGCCATTAACTAGCACATCCATGTTAATAGAGGTGAAACAACCCATAATCCACTGTGATACACACCAGTCTAAGCCAATATGATCCAGAATTAAGAGGAGGAATTTCCAACTGACATTGTCATAAGATTTTTTTAAATCAAGTTTTAAGATGATAGAGTTTTGTTTTTTCATCTTTGTCAAGCGAAGACATTCTTGTGTGATTCCAACAACATAAAAAATCATCCTATCCTTCAGGAAGCCAAACTGTTCAATGGAGATGCAGTTGGCTAGTTTATATTTGATTCAGGAAGCTATGACCTTAGAAATAACTTTATAGGCGAAGTTGCAAAGATAAATGGGCCTGAAGTCATTAAAATTGGCTAGCGTACTGATTTTGGGAATGAGAGAAAAGAAAGTTTCATTTAAAGCCCTTGTGTTATATCCTGTAGAACAATATTCTTTAATGGACCTAAGTAAATCCAGACCCATTATATCAAAGAAACTTTGAAAAAGTTCCTGAGTCCAGCCATCTAGACTATGAATTTTTTCTTTAGGCATATTGTCGATAGTATATTTAAGATCTATGATCAAAACAGGTTTTCATATCTCCTCATTGTCTGTATCATTAAAGAAATGTGGAATCGTCTTGAGAACATCAAGTTGGATATCAATGTTCTCAGATTCTATGGCACTGTATTGAGATTTGAGGTGGTTAAACGTCATCTTATGTAACTATGAATCAATAGTTATTGAGTTCCATTCTCCATCTGACAGGTCCCAAATAGTATTTTGGCTGCGTCTCTGAGTCACATACTTGTGAAAGAAACTAGCATTCTTGTCACCTTTCTCAATCCAAATCGCCCGACTCCTAAGTCTCCAAGTAACTTATTCTATGGATAATATCTCATTCTTCCTTTGTTTGATATTTTGAAGTGAATCCATGTCCTCTGCTTCAAAGATATGAGTAGGACTCTTAGCAAAAAGATCAGTAATTTGTTGTTCAATGAAGACAATGTCGGGGTCCATTTGTAGATTCTTTTTGGTCTGCTATTTAATGACATATTGCTTCATCTTTTTGAGTTTATCATAGAGGAAGATAATGGATGAGTTATCGGACCAAATTTGCATGTCTTCTCAGGTAGAATGGACAAGAGAGATGAACTCGGGATCAATAGTTCAAGAGATATTGAATTTAAAGGGGGGCACATTAGTTCGTGGAGGTCCATTGAAATGAAGATAGATCGGATGATGATATGAGATCATTGTTGCTTCTACCCATGAACGAAAATGGTGATGTCTATCAACCATCTTAGAATCTAAGAGAAAATAGTCCAGCCTTTTGGAGATGCCATTGGATCCAGTTCTTCCATTCTGCCAGGTAGGTGTAATAACTTAAGGTTGAAGGTCGATAAGTCCTTAGCATAGAAGGATATTGTCAATGTAGTCATCCAGGGGGTCAATCCGTGTTGTTGCACCCCACACTTCATTAGCAGAGAGGGTGAAGTTAATATCACCCCCGATAATAAGATTGTCTTCACGTAAAAAACCTAAATAAAATAAATTTTGTCATAAGGGCTCATGATCCTTATAAGGTGCATAACAGTTAAGAAGTTTCCTAGGGTCTTTAGTGTGATTTACCCTGCCTTCCAAAAAAATACCTGCAACTATACCAAAGGCACAAAACTTAGCATAAACAGGGTTCCAACTAGTGAGGAGTCTCTCAAAGTAGCTTATTGAGTCTAAGACAACAACATTCCACTGTGGAAGACATTGTAAAAAGATGTTTTTTTCCTTGTCGCCATGAACCAAAGTTTCTTGGAGAAAGAAAATTATGTCAGGCTTGATCTTCAGAAGTAATCCCTTTAGGGAAGCTAGCTTAGTGGGGCTTTCAAACCCACATAGGTTGAGTGAGAAATGATCATTAAGGAATTTCTTTGGATGGAAAGGATGCTCTAAGTGTCACAAGAGAGTCAAATTCAAGTTCTCGAGAAGGGGAAGATGAAAGGTTGGAGGGAGGCTCAGTAATAGTAAATATAGAAAGACAACCTTCTATAGAGATTGGAGGCTTTTTAGGAGGTCTAAGTCAGGATTTCCTAATGCTAACATTGGATCAATCTGGGAGGGGGTTGGATTTTGAGTGAGTAACAATGAGGGGGGAGGGGGAAAGTGGCACGAGTGAGAGGGTAGAAGAGGGTTGTAGATCAAGAGAAGGGGAAGAAAGTGAGGAAGTTGTAGGGGAGAGGGGTTATGGAGGGGAAACTTCAATCGAGGAAGAAGATGGTAGGGAGGGGGAATACGAGTAGTAGAAGGACAGTGATTGGGACTAGGGAAACCATTGCGAGGGGGAAGGGTCCTGTGAAATCAATATGTACAGGGTCCTTGAGTGGATCTAGAGAGGGGAGGAAGGGTTGATTGGGTGAGGGACCACATTGAGGGGGACATGGCTAAGTAAGAAGGCATCCATCTTGTTAAGGAGAAGATTCCAGAAGTATTCAAATATGTCTAAAACCCAAGACTCATTATTTTTTAAATACAAAATCTGATCTTCATATATTTTACGGAAGAAACCAAGAAATAAGTCCTGCGTATTACCTAGGAAGGTATCATGGCCCAAATTCAGTGGCAAACGAGATCCAGCCTGTTCCAAAATGGACCTGTTGTGTTCTGTCTTTGACAGTGAATAGGTATTCCTTAGGTGACCTATCTTCCAACAAAGATGGCACCAAAAAGGCTCCCTCCATAATTCGATTGGTTAGCTGAAGGAATGATCCCCGAAGTGGACATCAATGGAATCTAGAAGGTCAAGTTCAAGGTCAATTTCAACCAAAACCCACGCTACACGTTTGTTAGTCCATCTTAGTGAGCATGGGTAAAAGAAAATAAACTTACCAATAGTGTTGCCAACCTCTTCAAGGACTGGTAAAAACCATAACTCTATCAAAAAATTAGGAAAGAGTATCCACAAGTTTCTCTTGTTAAAAGAACCAGAGAAGGGATTGAAACCAGGTGACCAACGTTTAAGCATGAGGAATCCCCTGTCTAATATCTATGGGGAATCTAAAATCAAGTGTAAATATGCTTCAGACAGGAAATGGAAGATGAACCAGTGGTTGGAGAGGAGGCTTATCCTCAGGCCGTAACCAAGGACTAGTTTCCAGAACTCTTGTAACCACAAAGTAAGGTGAGCTTTGTGCATCTTAGTATAGTAGAATTTTCCAACGAGTGCTCGCTTGGAGAGACTAGCGACCCTATCCAAGGCAATGTCTTTGCCAAGAGTGCATATAGAGGGGGATTTTCTAACCTTCCAGATCTTAAGCTTACGATTAGCTCGGGCTCTAGCTCTAGTGGATATGTTAAGGCCTAGACCTTTGGGGGAAAGAGAAGTTATTGAAGAAGAAAAAAGGGTGGCCAAGATAATGGAAGATGTTGATATTATGGTAGCTGCGGGAGGTATTTACCTCCACATGTAAACCTGAAGAGAATAGAATATTCTGGGAAGCAAGAAGAAACCCTAATTAGTTGGCTAATAACCCTAGAAGACAAGTCGCCTCAAGAGGATAACTTGTATTACGTTATTAGCCTCCAAGAGAAGAAGTCGGCTAAAGGAAATATTATATACTAAGTAAATAGGCACCCAGAATGAGAAGTCGGCCCATGAGTTTTCCAGTTTTAGTATAAATACAGGAGGCCAGTCTTCATTCTGGTAGGCATTCTTAGAACTGCAGAAGCAACACTTGTGCACACTACAATTGGCCGGTTTGTGTGCAAGTCTGGAGGATAGTTGTTGTTGCAGCTGCTGCAGCTAGCAGATTTTGGTTTTGGCTTGGACTATCTCTTGGTTATGGTTTTGACTCTCTGATCAGCGCTTGTTTGGTGCACTATCCTTGGAGAGAGAGGTGCGCTATCTTGTTTGGCTATATAGCCTAGGGTTTTCTTCTGGAATGATTCTCTGTCAAGGTTAAGGTGCTCGGAGGTGGCTTTGGCCTATGGTTGGGTGACAATAGTGATATTGTCTATGGTTAAATGAGCACATCCATCATATTCTAATAGGTTATGGTCCCACACCTCTTTCATTCAGTTTAACCATTGGAAGGGAGCATAGCCATAAGGATACTAAGCTTGTTGAAGAACTGTCGCTAGGGTTTCTAGCATGAGAAGTTACCAAAGAACTGTCGCTAGGGTTACTAGCAGGTGTAGCTGCAGAAAACCTAACCCTCTCGTTGAGGCACCTTAAGTGAAGGGATTGACCTAATTTACGGATAGATTAGTGCACCCTAGCATAGATCATCTCTTGGTACTCTCAACAAGTAAAAATGTTAAGTTTGAGTTTTTGGTCAAATCTAGGGTTGACCTAGTCAAGGCAACCATGACTTACTCTATGAAGTCAAAAAACAAGTTAGATGGAGATTCTAGCTTCAGAGTGTGGAATACAAGGATTGAACTCATCCTTTCCAAGAATAAAGTGTTGGATATCGTGAAAGGAAAGATCGTGGAACCAGAGTTTGAAGAAGGAAAAGAGAAGCAACCATAGAACATTGCGGTTATGGAGTAATTCAAAGATAGTGACATCAATTCCATGAGTATCATAGTGGACTTGATAAAAGACCACTTGATACCCTACATCTCCCATATTGACTCATCTAAGAATATGTATGATGCCCTAACAAACCTCTTCTCATTCAGAAACATTGGACAAGTAATGAGTCTAAAGAATGAGCTCTCTGACATGAAGATGAATGATGATGACAACATAACATCATACTTTGTGAGGATCTCTCAGTTAAGATATCAACTAAAATCTATTGAAGAGATCATCTCAAGAAGGAACTGGTAAATATAGTACTCAACGGTCTTCCCAAGACATGGGATGCATTTACCACAAGTATGAACACAAGGAAGGAGTATCCTACATTCGAAGAACTTTGGACTTGTTGTGCACAAGAAGGATCAAGGATTAGTACAAAAGAGAAACCTCAAAAGAAATACGATGATCAAGCCTTCACAACAAGATCCAAGAATTTCAGGAACAAAAGGAAGTTTAGTTCAAGGAAGAAGCCAAATCAAGAGAAAGATATGTCAGAAATGCAATGCTTCAACTGTCGAAAGTATGGTCACTACAAGAATCATTGTCCTGGGCTGAAGAAAAGGAAAGAGATACACGAAGCATCAATTGTTGAAGAAAAGGCACCTTCAAAGAAGATTAAGAAGGACAAAATAAACTTCTTCTTCTAAGACAAGGTAAGAAACACTCTTTATAGTTCTTGTACATACCATGTTTTCTATACATATCTTGCATATCTATAATATGTTCTAAATAGAAACTATACCGATGGAATAACAACAAGATAAGGATTGCTATCACAATGACTACAAGTCAGGCAATACACATGAAAGGATGAAGTACATGTAGAAGTTATTACATAAGTAACAGCTGCAAGATAAGCTGAAATCAGAATCAATCTTAAAAAAACCTAGAAGAAGTAAAGACAGAAAGAAGTCAGCAATCAAGAGAAGAGGACTCATGAAACTTTGTAGAAGCAGATAAGGATGCGGACGAAAGCATGGGATCTCTTAGTTAGAGAGAGATGATTACAGAATTCCAAAGGAAGAACATGCATTCATGCATGAAGCAAGGATTAGGAGGGAGCTAATCCTAAATAATATGATCCATTGAAGATGATGAAGTATCTATCCATGTTCCCATCAATGGTAACAACCATGAAAAGCAACACGTGTTCAGTTTGACTTTAGAATAAGTATTCTTCGAAGAGAATCCTTGAAGTATCCCTAGTTGTCCATCCACATCCATGATCCTATGATGAAAGTAAGAAGTTGGAATCTTCAGGGCATGGAATCTATATAAAAATCCATGGACCCAAGAGCTAAAGAGAAACATGAGGAAGAACATGAAGATTCCAAGAAAGAAAGAAAATCTAGAACAACCAGTCATTGTATCGAGAATCACAAGACTACCAACCTAATATGAAATCACTAAAAGTAATCATGAAGAGGAACTAAAAGTTGTGATTAAGAATAGTGTATGTATGACTTATGAATGAAATAATTGTGAAATCCAGAACTAGAGGTTCTCCCAGATGGAGGGAGAAGACTATGATGATTTCTTGTTCCAGTAAACCAGAGATACCTCTACATGAGCCATTATATCATCTACAACATCCATGGGTTGGATTTTACATCAGATGAATGCAAAGACTGTTCTCCAGAACAAAGAACGTATGTACAATAACCTCAAGGCTTTGAGGTATACCAGGAAGAGACTCGTGTATGCAAATGGAAGAAGGTCTTGTATGGATTCAAACAACTTGGTGCAAAGCCTCCAATGCACAGTAGAAGAGTGGTGAAAACCCTTCTATAACAAAGATACTGTATCAGAATGGTTACTCAGAAGCTCAAGATTGTGGATTGTTAATCCATGACAAACCCTCATGATGGAAAAAGAAGTACCACTTGGACACATTCCAGTTTGACCCTTGCCACGATGTTATGAACTAGCAGGAAACAAAAGATGATTCCAACAATGATATACTATATTGATCAGAGCTATATGAATCCTTCAGAGAATACCAATGTTCCAAAAAGACCGAAGTACATTGAGATCAAGCATTACACTATCCGTGATGAAGTCCAGAAAAGAGAAATGGTTCTCAAATACATATCTCCATAGATGAGTAGATAAGCACACATTTTGGTAAAGCCTTTGGCCAAGATGAAAGAGTTTATGTACTCAAGTTGGAGCCCGTGGAGACGATTTCCTTATTGAAAAAGGAAGAGATGACTCCCAGGTTGGGAGGGAGCACTGATATGTTATTTATTTATGGACAATCATTTTTCAGTTCAAAAAACGGTTCAGGATGAGCATTTCCTTTCTCAGAACTGCAGAAGCAGCACTTGTGTGCACTACAGTTGGCCAGTTTGTGCGCAAGTTTGAAGGAGAGATGTTGTTGCAGCTGCTGCAGCTAGCAAAATTTGGTTTTGGCTTGGACTATCTCTTGGTTATGGTTTTGACTCTCTGATCATCTCTTGTTTGGTGCACTATCCTTGGCGAGAGAGGTGTGCTCTCTTATTTGGCTATCTAGCCTAGGGTTTGCATTTGTAATGATTCTTTGTCAAGGTTAAGGTGCTCGGGGGTGGCTTCGGCCTATGGTTGGGTGACAATAGTGATATTTTCTATGGTTAAACGAGCACATCCATCATATTCTAACAGAAGAAATCGTAAGAGGAGCAACAGAAAAAGGGTGGGAAGGAGAGAAGGAACATGAGGGTAAGGAAGGAGATAACCCCTGGGGTAGGAAAGAGGGCACCGGTTGTAGACAAGAAGGCACGTGATGAGGGGCATAAGTCTTTCCATCACAAGTAGGGTTCGGATCCGATGGATGAAGAGTAGTCAGAAGAGGGGGGGGGGACTGCAAAGGGGTAGCCGTCGAGAGGGAGTTAGTCTGGGGGTGTCTCAAGTATTCGTAGAGAAGCTTGTAGGTGTCGTCAGTTAAGAAAAGATTTTCGTGAGCTAAGATAACATCGTCTTCAGCCCACGATAGGTCTATCTTTTCATCCATAAAGAGGGAAGAAACCTAAGCTAGTGGCAAGGATGATTTTAAGGATGGAAATTTATTTTAAAATGTAGAAACCTTAAGGAATCTTACTAATCCTTCATATACCAACTATAAATGTTTGGCGATATTTTTGTAAAAAATTCAAATTTATAAGGATTTTATATAGTTTGTATAAACTTTTGGCGATTTTTAAGGTAAAATAATTTAATCCTATATAATTTGGGCGAATAATTTTTAGAATAGTGAATTGTTTTTTGGGAAAAACCATGCAAAATTTAGCCCCTAAAATCACTCATGGCTAGTGGGGATCACTGTTACAGGGAAGAGAGGGACATCAAAAACTAGAAAACCTAGGAGAGGGACGTGATGAGGAGGGGTAGAACCACATGATTCAGCATGCCTTCGACTGATCGGATCCACGTATCCAGAGTAGAAAAAACAATCTGTGTTGTGCAAGGCTGCCAAAACAAGAAAGAGTCACATCCAAGTACACGGGGAGCCAAGTGGAGATGTAGTGAGGGACTTCCACCAAAGACATGGTCAACACCTCGCTAGTCAGATCCACGTCTGGTGTGTGGCTACACTGTCAACGAGTGACAAGGATCTTGTACTACGAAAATGTATTAACATGACGTTTCTATAAGGTAATGCAACCTCTTTTATTTACAAAAAAAAATCCCTTTATTTCCGAAAGCTCTAAGTGTCAAAATCTACACTTTCGTAAATAAATTTTATATTGTAATTTTAATATATTTTTATTTCTAAATTATGTTAAACAACTACTTCATTATAAATTGAAACATTTTTCAAGTTAATGAAATTAGTGATGTTTAATTAATTTAATCTATGTTTAAATGGTTTATAATGTTTAAGTGATTTAATTTATGTTTACATGTTTAATAATTTTAAGTATTTCATTCTATTAATGATAGTAATAACATTAAAAATAATGTATTTAATGATATTTAAGTGATTTACTTTTTAAATTACTTCATTTATTCAATAAAATTAATGACATTTAAATGCTATTTTTTTAATTATATTTTATTAATTCAATGTATTTAATAAAACAAAATAAATATAATAAAAAATATACAAAGGGATTTATACACTAAAAGATAAAGATGACAACAAATAAATAGACTAGGAAAATAGGTTGATAGGTTAGTGTTTGTTCTTGCTATTCACATATAAAGTTTGACTAAGTTCACATAGCATTTATCTTATTATTTATTTATTTATTTTTGTTTTATTATTTTAAATGGATATTTATTTTAGATTTTAGATGTATATGTAGAAAAAAAAATTAAAATTAATTTTAAAGTATTATATCATTATAAATGTAAATTATAATTTAATATAAAGAAATAATAATAATGAATAGTAATAAATAAATGTATTAGTTTTTTATTAATTTAATATTATTGATTTGAATTTTTATTTTCTTAGTAATTATATTAAGTTTAATAAGTTTTCAATAAATTATTTTAAGAAGTAATTTATGTTTTAAAATTTATAAAAAATAAGTTGGTGAGTAGTATTTATGCATGTCATATGTATTTGTTTTTCTCAAGTGTATAATTTATAAATGATAAATAGAAGCAAAATTTTAGTGGAAGATTTTGTTTCTACATTTAATAATTTAAATTTTTATTTGAAAGCAAATGTATGTAAATGAAGATCTTCATTTAAACATATGTGCTTTATCTTGGTCTTATGAGGTAAATGAAATTTTATAGAATGTAATATAGGTCATATACAACTTATTTGAAATGAGATTTATGTCTAGATAATAGAACATATATACCTTAAGAAAGGATAATCATCAACACTCATATGTCACCATGTATAAAAAAAAATTATTGACATGATAATCATTTCATGAACAATGTATTATTGAACTCACTTTAATAGGTTGTACTAGCCACCTATGTTGACTCTCTATTTGCTTGGGAAATTCTCCTCATATATGTCCACTACTTTATTCTTGCCACGTGATTGTTCTTAACCTTGGTTTGACTTGAGAATGACATGATATCTACTTTGATTTTCATGGACCTTGACTTGATTTGATGAAGTATCTCTTCACCTTGTCTATCACATCCTCCCACTATCTCTCAAAAAACTCCTCTTAAGTAGTTATTTAAGAATCATTAAAAAAAAAATTCACTTATCTTTAAACAACATACTCACCCAATCCAAATTATTGTTTGCCCACCACTCAGGGCGTCAAAGCCATGGCAGAGCTTACCAAAGGCATGGGCTATGATAATTGCGGTCAGACTATCGATTGGTTACTGGAAATGGTACGAACCAAACAATCCCCGGACTTCCAGGATACATGTAGACGAGTGGATTGGTTATCGCCAAGTCAAATAGTGCGTTTACGAGAGCTGACCAGAGAGCTGGGCTTCGAGCTAGGCGGGCAAACCGTTGATTGGCTATTTTCAGTGGCATCCAAAGAATTTTTAATGTTCACCCATTTGCTAGGCTTCCGAGAGAGCTCAGAAACTATACAATGGTTATTGCAGCAGGCAAAGCCCGCCCTTGCTGCAATAATTGAAGGACACCGTGCATCTACCGGTACTGCAGGATACCCAGTAGCACCCATGCACGCCCCCTTCATTCCCTACTCCACAGTTTTCGCAGAATCCACAAGGGGTCACACCAATTACTTTCACATCCACAGGTGGACTCGGAGGAGGCACTACTCCCACACTGAGACACACAGGAGGAGCTACAGGAGTAGGACCCACAGGGGGAGCTACAGAAGGAGTAGGAGCAGGCAAACCTACATGGTATTCAAATCCTTATACACAAACATCCACACCCACAGGAGGAGCTACAGGAGTAGGAGGAGGCAGTACTACATGGGATTCTTCAAATCCTTATACAACCACAGGAGGAGCTAGAGGAGTAGGAGGAGGCACTGGTACATGGTGTTCAAATTCTTATACACCCAGATCCACAGGCGGAGCTACAGAAGGAGTAGAAGGAGGCAGTACTAGATGGTATTCTTCAAATTCTTATACACCCACACCTGTTCAAAGCAGCTCAAGGCCTGTCAGAGCTCATCTTTCAGATCTACCAATTGCCAATTCCTTCCTTAATGGATTCCCCGGTGGCAGTGGCGGCCAATACGAAATAAAGGAAGATGGCCAATTTCAGAGGGGCTGCATGTCGAGTAATAGTATGTATAATTCGGTAGGAATAATGCAGCCAACGTCCCAAATTAGCACACATCAGGGGAAATCGCAACAAGCAAGTCTAGAGAACATTCAATCTTACAACAAAGTGCATCGAAGGAAACAAGTAAGAGGTGAAGCACAAGAGAAACGAACTGCCTGCACTGGCAATAATGTTGGGCCGGCAGTGGGAGTGGGAATGGGAATATTTACCCCTACGCAAGATGCTGCTAGTCTTCATTGTGGTGATAGGGGAATTACAATGGATCAGCTGCAGGCACCTCCTCAGGTAAATCAGTTACTTTCCCAGGGCTCTACTTTTCTTCATGAATTCGGAGGAACCTGTAATGCAGAAAACCACTCTCGGGCCATGCAACTGATAGTCCAGAATGGCGGTACAACTCCAAACAACGCAAATCACATGAGCTCCTGGACTCCTAATCCTTATCCTGCTCGCGATATACTTAACCAAGTACAAGCTCCCGCTGAAGACAATTGGACGGAAAGAAGAATGGGGGGCATGATCCAAATGAACTAGTCCATAATTACTACAACGGAGGGCAATTACCGTCGAGTCAATTTCCCATTGATTTACGAGGCATCGGAGAGACACACATGGCAGGGCTGCCATTGATGAGGAATCAAGTATTGGAGACACTTGGTGCAGGAGTGCAGAACAACCGTGAGAGCCAGTTAAATGGTAGACGGCCAGTTGCTGGGTTTAATGATACCCATCTTCATCAAGAAAATGATAATTCAGCTCAACAAAGCGGGAAAGCCTTGAACGAGTTTCCGAATATTGAAATTGAAGGTGAAACAGAGAAGCAGCAGGATGTTATAAGTGAAATGGAAGGTCACACGAATGGGGAAAGGGATGAAGGATCAGCAGGAGCTACAAACGAAGAGGTCGGCGATACAGATATTATTGAGGTAGATGCAGTCGATACAGAGGCGAGAGAGTAGAGCGTTCTGATGCAGTAGATACGACATTTGATGTATGATGACTTTGTACAAGTATTTGAACAGCTATAAAATGCCAGGCCAGGTCTCATTTTGGAATATTAGTTTACGCGTTAATTAGTTGTTTACATTTTTATTTATATAAGTTTTATCTTCAATTGAATATTATTTTTAGAAAATTATGATGATGGTTATTTATAAGGAATAATTTTGAAATTGAATATTTTTTT